>JASCZW010017042.1:0-17689 GCA_034211315.2 Aedes japonicus | reverse complement strand
ACTTCGTTCAATTTTAATAATGCTAATAATTGACCCTCCATTTTCCACAAATCACGACCAAGTTTGGCATATTATCATGACTGAAATGATGTTTTTTTATCCAACCAGTCTTCATTTTTTATTACAAGAGGATATTAACCAATCATTTTTAAAATACTCAGATGTCCTTTAAGATCACCTTCTTTAAAGCGCTTTGCCCCTTGAACCCTTAATGCACTTCTTTTAGCTTCTAATTGGACAATTTGATGCAACGGAAGCATATTAAGCGGAGTATCTAGTGCAATGAGGTCTATACGGGTGGCGAAGAGCAGGGTGTTTGTCGGTATTGGTAACGAAAAATGTGTTAACAATTCATGATTTCGGGTAGTGACGTAAAACTCCAAAAACAAGCGAATAATAACAAAACAAGTTAAGTTTTTTCCGCATCCTTTTAGTGCACAAAAAGGCATTTTTTCAGCCGAAACCTTTTAAAAACTAAACTAATTACTGAAAATAAACATTCCATCTTGTGATTTGCTGCTGTTGTAAATTGTTGTTTTTGGAGATCTACGTCACGCATATTTAAAAAATAACAGCTGTGCATCATCTCACGAAGACAATGACAGTATTTTACATTGCACTAATACAATTTAACCACTTCTTCTCCACCTGTATAGACCTCATTGCATACGAATGACGTCTATATAAGGTAGTACAACAATATTAGTGGAATGAGTAAAATTCGCTCATGACACTAATACCACTGCAGTCCTTGCGCACGCTACCCAAAAGCTCGGAAAGTGCTACGTCATACTATTTATTTTGATTCGTTCGCTCCGTGATAGTTTATTGTATGTGCTATAAAACTTAATTTTTCAACCGATTGCAGTCAACCGATGACGGAAAATTGGCTCTATATCGCTACTCGATTGTCAAGTCCCAGCGTTTGAAAGTTTGTGTGGCAAAAATTCAAATACTTCAGTTAAATTCACTATAAATGACCCATGTTATCGGTAGCAAATGCTTCTGCTCAATAAATGGCATTTGTATTCTGATTATTTTCACAATTCAGCATTTATAATAAACGTTTGAACCGATTTTTTTCATCTGAACTATACCACCAATGAGAAAATTCAATAGTGTTACGTCGTCACTCGTCGGCTAAGCAATGTTTAGATTATTTTGCTTCCAATACAACAGTGCGTTGCCCCAGACCTTATATAGACGTCATTGGTGCCAGTGTGCTGTTCATTGTGAATAACTATGAAACACTTGTAGGCAATGAATTCGTGGAAATATTCTATTACCAATCGGCAATTTATGACCACTTTAAAAAATAAACTACATTTTATTGTTTGGCAAACCGTGTTACGGAATGAAGAAAATGTGGAAAATGCAACTGAAGTATTCTACTAGAAGCCGTTTAAAATTATTCATTAAGAATTTCCGGTCAAAAGAAGAAGGGTTCAAGTTACATCCAAAATTCCGGTTTGGTTCAACAAGGAAATAAGAAACTTTATAAAGCGTTAACAGAAAGCAAATAAAATTTAAAAAAAAAATAAACAATAGTCAAAAATATATGGAAAACTATGTACATATCTGTGATCGAATTAATTTGGCGATGAATATAGCATTCGAGCAGTATAATTTAAAAATTAAGCCACAAATTAAATCCTATCTAAAAAACTTTTCTTACTATGTCAAGACCAAACTGAAAAGCGACAATAGTGAAGGCAATAATTCAGGAGAGATATGCAATTTATATGCGGATTTTTTTTATCAAAAAAAAACTACACATCTTATTCAGATCCAGATCGTGATCATGAATAGTTTGGTTTCCATCTTGAATTTCCAACTGACATTCGCCTTAGTGAAATCAATGTGCATGACATATAGGAGGAATTAAAAAAGTTTAGACGCATCAAAAGGCTCGGGACCTGATGGAGTCCCTTCTGTTTTTATGAAAACTTTGGCAACTGAGTACTCGACACTGAATAAGTCTGTAAGTAGCAGACGAAATAGGCCTATCTGTCAAAAGATAAGCTTCTAGAGGAATTTAAAGGAATATGCTTGCGTTTACTGGGGATAATTTGAATAAAGTGTTTCAATGTTTTTTTTTAAAGTGATCAAATGAATTTGCAATTTTAAATTCTCCTAGTTTTCCAAACACAATCGTTCTACTAAAACGCTCAAAAAAGTTTTTTAAATAGTGTTTTTAAATAAAGTGAAAGTGAGTCTTACTATTCCTATTCAAATTGCTTCAATCGGGTGCTCTGATGGTCCCTCTCTTCATCCTAACATATGGTGTTAAATAAATGTATGAAAAATTCAGAAAAATTGACTGAAAGTAACATTGGTAAGGGTTATTTACCGTTCCCCACTTATAGCTTCAACCACCCTTTGATGTAGGGTCTAGATTGTTGACTCGGTGTTTCTTTTGAGGAGCTGACTTTAGTAGCGTATATCGAGATTTAAAATGTGTCATATGCAGGGATAAGGTGCGACTCAAATCTGTTTGAGTGCAGCACGCGCTAGTACAGACAGCACATTAAATTTCGAAGAGACGTGAACGTGCAGTCTGTCACTCCATCGTACACCACTCTGTTGTGCCGTGCGCTCAAGCCGCATCTCATTTTGAATTTGCTCTCAGTCTCTTTGGGTGCTAACAATTGCACTCTCTCTTGTCGTCTCTAGTACCAAAAAACAGACACGGCGACAGCATGGCCTAGTATGTGAATAAGGATTTTAATAAAAATTTTCCCTCTGAACCCATACAATGCTTTTTTGTTACTAGCATCAAAACTTTTCATTTTGCTACCATTTACCAAAGCATGAGGCAAAGCACAGAGTAAATCACTGAGTAGAGCACTGGTAGAGCAACGTGCATTACTCTTTGTCTCTGAAAGAGTAGTGCATGTCGGCTATCCGTCTCTCGTGCTGCTACGAAATCTCTCACTTTCGTTTTGTGCGCTCTTTCTGAAACAAGAGACGCACACTTGAAAATGGGTGAGAGCACTTGCCTATTTTCGCACTACTCTGTGTTTTTCGACAATCCCTGGTCATATGGCACGTCTTGCGATCATGGGAGAGGAAAGAGAACATGAGAACATGGACTTTTTCGAGAAGAGTTGGAATGACTACGCCAAGGCCATTGGTATGGATTGTTGGCCACAAAGAAATCCTCAAGTAAGTTTCTCTTGCTGTCAGAGAAAGTAAGCTTCGAAGTTAACAGCAGAAGAACGTGTTGATCTGGAGACAACCTTGGCTGCTATACGGAAGGTCGTGACCAGAGAAACATAATCGTGGACGAAGCCCGATTTTTCCTCAGCAACGCAGCGGGCGCGAGAATCAATTGACGATTTTGCATCTCGTCTTAAGACTCTGGCAAAGCTGAGCTAGGCTCGGAGCTCTGGGAGGCAAGACAGCAGCCGTCCTCGAAAGTGAATCTCACATCAACGAAAGTGGCCTTACTGTGGTACTGTGCAGGAGTTCCTTGCGGGAGATCGCCACGGCACTACTCAGAGCTCCTGTCGTCCTGGCTTACGGTAAGCGATGCCATACATGCCAATGGAAAAACCCATTTTGAAGAGGTATGTAAAGGCGGCTACAGATCCCAGGGCTGCGGGGAAAAATGCGCAAGGGATTAAGACGAAGACGAGTATGAGATCCAGTAAGATTTTTCGATTATTCATCGAAGGAGGCAGCGTGACGGCAGGACGAGCTCAAAACAGCATTTCTAATCAGTGATCGGTACGATGATTTGCGAGGTGGACGCCGGGAGCTAACACGAGCCTGATTAGACATAACTGGTTAGGTCAAGCTGACTGGAGATGAAAACCCGAAAGATGATGCCGTTCACCTGTAGACTGCAATGTTTCGGTGGAAACCCATCAACGTGCTTGAGGAGAGTGAAAGATTCCTTGCTGCGTCGGCTGACAGCGCCGATGACTCGATTGGTTTCCACAAGTTGTGGACGTAGACCATCGGCCACTACTATCGGCAACAGCATCCCTGAGAACTGGGCTTTGTCAGATTTTGCGACCGTCGGTTACGAACGGTAGGTCAGATAGAAACAAAATCGCAAGATTTGAATGTTCAAAAAGGATCGCAGACCGAGAAAGATTATAGAAAAGCACTGAGGGAATCTTTTTCCGGCCTACGGTAAAATTCGAACGGTCAGAAGTAATCATTGGAGGTGGACCCGTCCATTTGCCATCAGTCCAGTCCCTCATCGTGTTCCGATTGCAGTGAGAAGCAAGCTAAAGAAGGAGTTTGAATCGTTTGGAGAAGAAGGAATGATCGTGAAGAGGAGCCCCAGCATACCGACTGGGTCAGTAACGTTGTGATAGTCAGCGAAGGTGACCCCAAATCAGCGAACATCAGAAGTCTGTCTTGATCCTGTCCGCTCAAACTAAGCCCACTAAGAAGTTCGAACCTTCAGTTCGCTACGCTGAGCCGAGAAGTATGCTGCCTGAGCTGGGAAAGGCGATGATTTTCTCCATGGTTGACGCTCAAAAAGGGTTGCTGGCATGCAAAACTCGATAGACCCAGCCAGCTTCAGCTGGCTGACTGGACTCGCTTTCGGTCGGTACCGGTGGACTAGGCTACCATTTGGCATCTGATCAACTCCTGAAATCTTTCAGATATGGCTGCCCGGGGAGGCTATCCAAGGTCTCGCAGATCGGCAAAGGTGTAGGTCTGGCGGGTGATACTGCTGAGGTGTTTTGGGGTTACGGTGGAACATTAGAGGCAGCTCTCATCGACCAAAACAGGTGCCGGAAAATCTTCAGATTCGTCTGCTGGAAAAGCACAGCGTCAAACTGAAATAAATCGAAAGCAACCTATGACCGGCCTCTGCAGAGAGTTCTTCGGACACCGTTTCATCGGAATGGTGACTTATTTGGAAAGATTTATTCCAAATCTGAGCTGCAACTTGACGAACCTCCGTAAGCTAATTTCGGATGAGGTACTGTGGAGATGGACGAAGGTCGAAGAAAGTTCAACCGAGGAAGGACTTGGTTGCCGACGTTGGAACCCGCACTACTTCTGGCTGCAAAATCGTTGATCTATTGAATGCGATGCAAGTTACTTTGGACTAGGGTAGCTGTCTACCAAGATGAAGGGTGGTATAGAACGTTGACTGCTACTGAACGGAACTACGCGCAAATTGAAAAGGAGTTGTTGGCGATTCTGTTTGCGTGCGTATTCGTTTGACCAGCTTGTGGTCGGAAATCCGAAAACCATTGTGAAGACCGATCATAAGCCTTGATCAGCATTTTCCGGAAACCCTTATTGTCTGCTCAACGCAGATTACAACATATGCTGCTCAACCTTCAACGCAATAATCTGGTGATTGAGTTCCTGACAGGGAAGGAGAACGTTGTGGCTGATGCGCTATTTCGTGCACCATTCGACGACAAAGCAATAAAGGATGAATACAGTAAACTGCACATTTACAAAGTATTCGGTGAGGTCGAAGGGATGGAATTTACCAAATATCTCAACATTTCGCACAATTGCCGGTACGAGATCATGGACGAAACGGCGAAGGATCCGTGCCTGCAGAGCATCATCTCTTTTGTTCAACAAGACTGGCCTAGATCAGCTGATCATGTACCAGATGATCAAGAAATGCCACGTGAGTCACAATGGGTGTGAAGCGACTCTCAAGCTGGCTAGAGCAAATTTGTTTTGGCCAGGCATGAGCAGGCAAATCAAGGACGTTGTCAAGGGATGTCCATTTGGAAAGTCACCAAATTCCCGTATATCCATTCCAATTGATTTCGATGGATGTTTTCTTCAGCAGTTCCTAGTCACAGTCGACCACTATTCAGATTTCTTTGAGGTAGATATCCTAAAGGATCTGACGCCAAGATCGGTTATAACAGCCTGCAGCAGACATGAAAAACCACAAACTATGTTGACCGATAATGGGACGAACTTCGTCAACCAGAAGAAGAGAAAGTTTGTATCGGAATGGGACATCGACCACATCACATCAGCTCCACACAATCAGCAGGCGAACGGCAAATCGGAAGCAGGCGTAAAGATTGCAAAACGTTTGCTGAAAAAATCGGAGGAAACCGGAACGGACTTTTGGTACGCACTTCTGCATTGGAGTAACATTCCAAATAAAATTGCCTCTAGTCCTTCTGCTCGTTTGTTTTCTCGTTCTACACGTTGTGGAATTTCAACATCCGGAGCCAACCTTTCGGCCAACCTATGCCGAAAGTCGTCGAACAGGTTCCTGACTACGGAGTACACCCCTGCGTGGTGTTGGTTGTCACTCAAGCTTGAGTAGGTCGAGGTCAACCCGGTACTGTGTCGAAGAGTAAAGATCGAAGTCTGAATAAAGAACTATTTTCAAGAGTAATTCAATTAAGGGAGGATATACAGTTAGAAGGAGAAAAAAAACTCATTTTTAATGAAAATTTTTCAAGGGGAAGTTTTTACTCAAATCAATGGAAACTTTTTTACAATTGAGCGTTTCCAGATGAAATCAGCCGGAAAAAGTCAAAATCTTGCACGACCCTCTCCGATTTGGATGAAACTTTGCACATGTCTTCGGAATTGGTGATGATGGATTTTCCGCGGGCTAAGGGAATTTTTTGACTCAAGACATTTTTTTCAAAAGGGCGTATGTGTTTTGTCATGCACATTTTTCAAAAAATCATAACTCGAAAACCGTTGGTTGTAATAAAATTGCGTCTGAAAAGAAGTTGTAGTTAATTAATTTGACTTTATGAAAAAAATATGTACACTGTAAAAAATTTTTTTTTCTTCCAAAAAATCAAAAATTAAACTTAAAAATCAATTAGCAAATCTGTGCAACGTACGATTTTTATAATTTTTTTTCAAAAAAGCTTTAAGTTCTAAGAAAAAGAATAAAAGTTGTTCTACGATGAAGCAACTTAAGATAAAAAAGTTCTTAGAAGTAAGAAAAATTCAAGTTTTTTTTCCAATTTGTTGTTTTTGCATAAATAACCATATTTTAATAATATAATACGATTTTTCTAGTGGTTTCAAACAAAAATGTACTTGGTAAGCAACATTCTATATGTACCCGATTTCGAGATAATTTGAAAGTAATGTCAAAAAAATGGCGTTTTTCATGAAAATATCCCTTTTTCAAATGTTAGTCGTGATTGTTCACCTTCAAAAGTATTTTTTTCAAACTGTACATAAAATTTTAAACAACTATCCTTTTGACACCAAGAAGATTGAACATCTTCTTAATTAACGAAATTAACGAATCTTAATTACCAAATAAAAATTTTGAGTTTTTTTTGTTCATGCATGGTTTATTTATTTTTTCCACTATTTTTAAAAAAAATTGTATTTACATTTTTACAAACACTATTTCCTAACATTCCTATAAATATTATGAAAACTCAGTATTTCGTCAGTTGAAAATATTTTCGCAGCGATTTTGTTATCTGCAACTGGAATGAATGAGTGATATTTCTGTGTACCAGGAATTATTTTTGTTTGCTGATAACTACCACCCCATTCTGCAGCTCCCTCTTCATATTCTTCTTGTGAATCATAGCAAAATGATATTTTTGTGAAATTTTCTTGATTTCTCTTAATAGCCCAATCATACAAAGTTTTCGCACTTGTTATTGGATGTACATGTTGTTTGGCCAAGCTTGCTCTTGTTGCCATTCGATTTAATGTGCCGCCAATTGCATCACATGGTCCCTTACCATGTGAAGTGACGAAAAAATGCCACTCAGAATCAATGTTGTACTTCTCTTTAAACTTGCAGAGGCTTGCAATTTTTTTTCTATTTTTGTATTGGGAAGCAGCCCCATCAGACATAAAAATGGCCTTTTTTATATTCATTAGTTGATTTAAATACGTTAGTAATTTAAAAATAAATACTTGTACCGCAATTGTATCATGTCTTAGAACTTCTGATATTACAACAAAACTTAGATTTTTAAGCATTCCTGACTCCATATAATAAATAACAAACGGATGAATTGTAACCTGATCATTGTTCCAATGATGACTTTGAACAGCATCCTGAAGTACAAATGAATAATTCTCTGCAAAATCGCAAATAATAACTACTACTCCTTCTTTTAATGAAGACTTTGTATCTTTTAAAAATTGAGATTGCTTTGTTTTTATATAATCATGAGTTAATAGTTTTTCTAGTTTCTCGCTAAAAAATTCAACAAATTCATCGACAGGTTTTAATAGCGTTTCTAAATTACATCTATCAGTTGTAATCCATTGTTCGAACGATATCTCAGACAAGTTATGTTTTTCAAGTTTTTTTTTAAAATCTTATCTCAAATTCTGACAGCGTGGGACAATTTTCGCATTCACGGAGGTATCAATATTTTGATCTTGATGATGAATTACACAATAACTTCTCAAAATGTTGATTACAATCAGTGTTAAATGAATATTTTTTTAACTGTGAAGCATTAAATCAATATTTTCGTGAATTTCGCAAACACAAACATTGTGAGAACCTGAAGCAGTTAGCAATTTACAATGTTTTGGTCATAATGCTGCAAAAGTACTAAATCCAATTTTATGTTCACTGACTTCTTTAAATCGAGTGAAAGTTTCTCTAAGTGATGAAAGTAATAACCGTTTTTGAATTTGTTGACGCTTTCCATAAGTGTTTAATGAGACATAATCTCTTTGTCCCCGCCTGTGCACTAACATGAATACTAATTATTTTTGTTTCGGGTTAGGTTTTCATAATATACTGTAAGTAAAAGCAGCAAATTTTTTCGTGTAACCTACAGTAAATATCAGGAATCAGTTTGTCTAGTATTCTCGGTAATAAAAGGTATATTGTAGAAAATTTTATGTACAATTTGAAAAGAATACTTTTGCAGATGGACAATCACGACTAACATTTGAAAAAAGGGACATTTTCATGGAAAAATTCATTTTTTCGACACGAATTTCAAATTATCTCGAAAACGGGTACATATAGAATGTTGCTCTCCTTGTACATTTTTGTTTAAAATCACTAGAAAAATCGTATTATATTATTAAAATATGGTTATTTATGCAAAAACAACAAATTGGAAAAAAATTGAATTTTTCTTACTTCTAAGAACTTTTTTATCTTAAGTTGCTTCATCATAGAACAACTTTTATTCTTCTTCTTATGACTTAAAGCTTTTTTGAGTTTTAATTATTGAAAAATACCACGCGCGAAAAAGACGTCTTCGAAAAACGATAAAAAAACACTTGGAGTTCGAATTTCGAAAAAAAGATTTCAGGAGCGTATTCTACGGGAATTTTACTAACTTTTTATAACTATAAATTAGAAGAAAAATTAGTAATCTCCATTTAATTCCAACTACCTTTGCTTATCTTCGACAGATACGCGTATTTCGTCTACAATGTGCAGACTTCTTCAGTGTCTCGTACTAATAACTCGACCATAACTTTTTATGCAAAAAAAATTTTTTTAGTCATTATAACTGTATATCCCCCCTTCAATCTAGTGTCTTTTACTGAACTAGAACACTTTGTTTTCTTTAGCCCGGGTTTTCGTAGTGTTTTATTCCATCAAGATACATTCGTAGAGTGTTCCTTTGCATGACACCTATCGTAGTAAAATGGTTGGATTAGGCTTGAGAAGCTGTCGAGAATTTTTCTCAAGTTCTTTAAACGTTTTTGAGTAATGAATTAACTAAAACGATAAGCTTTAAAGCAGCAGTTGGTAACAAACCCACCCCAGCCAACAGTGTCCTCTGCCACATTTGAGTAATTTATTCGATCCGAGTCCCCGCGTGCCGCCCGTTGTGTGGCAAAAAAGGAAAAACTTGATACACCGCGCGCTGTTTAATTGAAAATATCGCGAAATATAAATTGTTGATGCATTTTACAGTCGGCCAGTCCTCCGCTGGCTGTCCCCACATTGCAAGTACACGGCTGCTCAAAGGCCACGGCAGCGAGGATTTTAATCCTCAACGGTTTACACGCGTAGCAGCTTTGTCGCAATAACCCAGCCTCCCTCCTGCGTCCTCCGCTGATGACGTCCAGGTCCAGGAGACGGACGAGGGGATTATATTGTATTCTCCAGGTTGCATTTAAACAACCCGACAAGCGAGGGACGACGCGAAAGGGTTCTCAACTTTCCACACTCCAGGCTCGCGCGTGGGGTCTCAGGAGGCGAATTGCCATGACAGGCAAATATGACATCTTCTTTGTAGCGGCTGTTTGTTTGGAATTTGCCGCTCGGACAGGCCGTTGACAAGCTGTTCATTTTGCAAAGTAGTTGCGGTGCAGGGTAGGACGTCTCACGTGCTTGCGCTCTTTGCGTTATTCCGGGGTTTCTGACCGAAGAAAGTTGTTTGGTGAGCGATAGTTTCACGTAGATTCAGCTTTGAATTAGAGTAGCTAAAGTCAGAAAGAATTCCAACACAGCTCCCCCGCTCATGCACAGATGAATCAACTGTCGGTGTAAGCAACCTAACGGTCAATAAGAAAATCCGAATTCAGGTTATTGGAGAATTATGATTACCAATCTACGTCTCTCTTTCCACCCGGTCCAGATTACTCACTCCATGGACTGTTTACCAAAGTCAAAGCGACACGACATAATCCAAAGCCATTCTCCGATTTCCGAAAGTAGGTGACGATTTAAAGCCAAACAAAGAGGATCGTCTCTTGGACATGAGAAATCCCAGTACACGAGTGGGTTCTGTTTGCCTTCCGATAAATGAACACTGCTCCGGTCGGCTCAAGTGAACGACCCCGCTGCACGTGTGAATCGATCGGATGGGAAGCGATCGAATCTTCCCTCTTCTGAATGACGACCTGTGCGCTGTTTTACGATCAATATGTCTCTATCTCTGGTAAAAAAGAAAAAAAAAAAGAAAAAAGTAATGCTCTGTCGAAGCCGAGATTTGTAAGCATTCATGTTAAGTGGATTTTATGATTCATAAAAAGTGTTATTTTTCAATAAACGAACGACATGTGAAAATCAATGCTTGGGACCATTTCGTCATTCTCGGAGCCGATTGAGCTAATGTTATGAAATGAAATTTGTAGCGTAATAAAAGTGCAGACTGGCCGTCACACGAGGTTGTAATTTCGAAGCGTTCAATGACCTGAGGCGTGGGGTTCTTGCTTAGCACCTAGTCAGCACTGCTATCGGTCTTGGGGTGACTTGGGACGGGCGGTGCATTGGTCGGTGCACTTATCAATTATCAGCCCGCTAAATAACGTATCGTTACATTCTCGTCTTATTTTCCAGCGATAATCATACCTTCTCGCTATCGCTTGTTTAAACATACATGCTGTGGGGACGTTCCGTGGGAGCATAGACATGCGGATGTTTATCTTTTACTAGGAGTTGATTTCAGTGCCGTTGAATTTTTTCTATCATCGGGAGGAAAACTATCTTGTATCTCTGGTGTCATTTTTTTATAAATAACTAGCTGAACCCAGTGCGGGCCTTGCTACGTATGCAACTAAATGATTAAAAATTTAATTCATCTGGCATGTTTATATTTTTTCGGAATGAATTTCGTTAAAATATCTTCGTTTGTAATGTGCGTAATTTCTACAAAAAACGAAGGTTTGTGTTATCAATTTAACCCTTGTTTCGGTAGTTCCTACCGGTTTTTCTTTCTGCGTAGACGCATTTCATAGACAAAACATTTATCTTCAAACTACGCCGTATACATTCAGCTTGAACTCTTGCCTTACTTTAGGTTAACTTCTTGTGCATTATCTAGCACTGATAGTAACTCAGGCATCCCCCATTCTTGACTAAGAAGGGGTTCAAACTTCAAACATTAAAACATACTGCCTACCCGAGAAATACATATTTTGTGTTTTAGTTGTGTATAATTCTCATGTTTGGTTCAAATTACTGTTTCTATTGTTTGAGAGAGCCTCCCCCCCCCCCTCCAGAGTAGGGGAGTCTCAAACACCCTTAAGAAAATAATTCTGTCTCCAAAAATCCCCACATGCCAGATTTGGTTCCATTTTCTTGATTAATTCTCGAATTATGCAGAAATTAGTGTTTCATTTGTGTCTTACCTCCCCCCCTCTGGGAGCGAAGAAGTCTCAAACCACAATAAAAACATTTTTCTTCTTTAAAAACTTCCACAAGCCAAATTTGATTCAATTTGCTAGATAAGTCCTCGAGTTAGGAAGGTCCAGTGATGTTCATATCCTCAGTGTAGTAAAGAGAGATTTTATTTTTTTCCACACGCTGCTCCTTCCTCAACGAGAGCTCTTCTCTCTTGTTTATATTCACCTCCGTGTTTGTCTCCGGGTAGAACAGGCGAGTGGAAAAAAATGGTTTTTATTCACACAACACTCGTTCGCTCTAGAGTGAGAAGAAGAGCTCTCAAATTCACTGCAGCGAATGCAGATAAACTCCTGACGCGTGTGCTCCAGTGAGCTCATTGGCAGAATTTACAGAAATGCTTGCAATTCGCTTAAACGCTACATAACAAAGGAAGAAAGAAGAATGTTTCTTAGCGCTTCCTTTTTCGGATTTTTCTACAACTCCAGCGACATTTTCGCTATCAACCGCACCAGCGAATCATAGAAAGAGCAATGGCGCGTCCTCGCACAAGTGTACGCGGCAGCGATCGCAGCTCCACTTAATAGCAACATCAAATTGAGTTACCGGTTTTGATGTAGGACTACGCCTTTGTTTTCAATACAGGGGTACACGTTTCGAGTTAATAACTAATTCATTTCATGACCGATTTTCAAAGTCTTTGCACTAATCAATCTGGAATATTTCAACACATCAGTTTTAATATTGAGTTAATTGATTTTAAACATAGAGCTATTGAAAATGACGTTAATACCAAGGTCTTATAATGTTGATTTTTCAGAGTAAATTTACGAATTGCACAGATATTATCCTATCACAGACTTCATATTTAAATAAGAATGATATATAACTGGGCACACCTTCGCACTTTGATCCAGTAATTCCAGCTCGAACAAGCGACACGCACGGTCGTATTTTTCACTCTATCGATACGAAGTTTGTTATTCCCGTTTTTCCCTGAGTCCGATTTATTGCGATAACGCGTCCGGTTCTCGAACTATCGCCCGCGTTTGCTATTTATTAGCGATAGCTATCCAGAAGGAAGCGCTGCAAGGTTTTGCAAATTTTCTCACTCCACCTGTTGCTCCAGCGGCATCATGATGCTGCAGCTACTGAAACCATGCCAAAACCTAGCAGTTGCAAGCGGACTCCAACGCCCGACTAAATACTAGCGAGCAATCGGTTTGCTGCGCTCCCGGCACAGGAGATAAAAAGTCATGTGTTCAACGGAAACCGACTCCCAGTTGGAGCTCACCTACTTGCAAAGCGATACGAGTTTTATACGCACGATGCATCCGGAAACAAACCGATGAAGGTGATTCCCAGGGCCTTCCGCAATTCACTCGGAGGAAATAATCAATGAGCTGCAAGCGGCCGCTCTAAAACCAGTGAAGGTGTTCCCTATAAGACGTCAGCAACAGGGAAACCATCGGGACCGACTCTATCTGATCCATCTGGAGAAGAGTTACGATGGCGGAACTGATGAAAATACGGGCCCTCTTCAATGTCATTGTCGAATGGGACCGAGACAGCACGACATGATGCAGTGTAGCAACTGCCTTGTGTTCGGCCGACGGAACCCGAAACTGCCTTATGAAATTGCGGTCGATGGACGAAGGTGCCCCTCCAAAGTGGGCCAACTGTGGCGCTAATCATGAAGGCAGCAATCGAACCTGTCTCAAATGTGCGGAGTTTCGGCCCATGGACAGTCTACGACTCGGAGCAAATGGTCGAGTTGATCCAAGAGTTCTACCGCCAACTAAGTTCCTGCCGCTCGAAGGAGGAACAGCTCAAAGCCGCCACATCCGTAACGATGAAATTTATTTTCAAATATGAACCCTAATCTCACCTACTGATGGTCCTCAACTGGAATGCTTGTTCCATCCGGAACAACATAAATGAGCTCGGTGACTTCCTTAACAGGAAGACCATCGACATCGCCATCGTCACCGAGACACATCTCAATTGGATTGTGCGACTTGATCCGTAACGACTCTTATGGAGAAGGAGTTGCAATCGCCCTGCGCTACAACATCAACTAGAACCAGATCAAAGCAATTGGTAGTATAAGAGCACGATCGGTTTACATAACCTTTACCAGTCAAGGTGTCTCCTCCATCTTGCCTACTCGTATTGGGTAGTATAGGTAAAGCGGTTATGTGCCTGATTCGGATATTACCGTTCAATGCCCTCCGCTAGTTTTCAAACTTGTATCTTTCAATTTCAAAGCCTGCCGTTATCCTATACAGAACTATCAATACACTTTCTCTTCATTTCTATTCGTTCTATAGCAATAAATTACCGTTCTAGCAATACATAAGTCGAGTTATTAGTACGAAACACTGAAGAAGTTTGCACATTGTAGACGAAATACGGGTATCTGTCAAGATAAGCAAAGGTAGTTGGAATTAAATTTGTATTTGTATTTGTATTTGTATTTAAAAAAATTCATCTGACAATGGGTAGTCTTAATGAATAAAATTTAACTAATAAACTAGTAGAAACACGTTTCTCTTAAAAACTAGTTCAATGCCGTTCTTATCCGATTCGCGAAACGTCCAGATGGTTCATTAAACTCGAATAGCTCTTCAACTGCAGTAAACGCACGAATACATGCTGAAATCGGTTCATTGTATCCAAACACGGTGCGGTGAAAAATTGGTTGCAGCAACGTAGAGTTCCGTAGGGTTCTGTTCGGTACCCTAAAGTTCAACATAGAAAGTAGCTCGAGGGCATCAGCTTCACCATTCAACAGTTTAGCAATAAACAACGACTGCTGTATTTTTCGACGTAGTTCAAGCGTGTCCAAACCTAGTAGTCGGCATCTATCAGGATACGGTGGCAAGTTGTCAGGATCTCGCCACGGCAAGTTTTTCAGAGCCAAACGAATAAACCGCTTCTGAACTCGTTCGATTCTGAGGCACCACGAAACTTGGTAAGGGTGCCATACCACCGACGCGTTTTCCACAGTTGGACAGACAAGTGCACAGTACAATGACTTCCATTTGTGTGAGTCCAAAGAACCCTTCGCGACCTTGAAAATAAAGCCCACTGTCGAGTTGCTTTCGATATGATCGCGGAACGGTGTAGTTCGAAAGTCATTTTTGAATCCAGCTGAACACCCAGATCAGTCACACTGGTCACTCTACTGAGAGTATTGCCATTAACGTAGTAGTCAAACAAAATTGGATTTTCCATACGGTGAAATGTGATTACCTGACATTGTATCCACGCTAAGTATCAGTTTGTTTCTCTGACACCACTCAGAAAATGAACTCAACGAATTGTTGCGTGCGCACTACGATGTACAGCTTTAAATCATTTGCAAGAGACCACTTTGGAAACTTTCGCCCAAAATCAGAGCGGCATCATTGAAAAACAAGATTAACAATAGCGGTCCGAGATTGCTACCTTGTGGAACTCAGACTTGATAGAAAACGGATGGAAAATACTAATTTTTCTTCTAATTTCTAGTAAATAAATTACCGTCCACTCCTAAATATAAGGTATATTACGTGATATGGAGTATCTTGATATCATATGTCAAACATATTATTTCCGGTAAAAGCAAGATGTATGAATGTAGATATCAAGACAGGCTATATCGACCTAGATTGTACATTGCTGCGTAGTCCTACGTTACCCTTGCGAAGTTGTAGTTTTTTATTTACTTTTTAATTTTCAAACAAAAAGACTTACTTAAAGAAAAATGTTGGTTCACTTATACAATATAATACAATAAGATGAAATCTAGACTAACATTTGAAAAGGGCGGAAGAGCCAAAATTTAAACAAATCATATTATATTATATTTACATTGAACAATTTCAGAACAACTAATTTACCTTGACAATGACATTAAAATCGATTATGCACGTTCTGAAACAAGAAAAATAATTCATGGCGTTCTTCCGAATCACACATTGATCTAGTTATTTAGCTGTTCCGCCACTTGTTTTCAGTTTGCTTCAAATCCTGGCAAACAGTTCAATATTTCAGGCAAACACTATTCTAATCAACATATACTTATTTCGAGTTGAGCTTGAAATATATATTTACGTATTTTATGCGTAAATATAACTTTATTTCTATTAAAACTTGAAAATAACCATTACGCCTTAATCACTAAGCAGAAGTCATTTCGACGCATATTTTCGCCCGTTATAAATTTAAATTGGAATTATGCCGTGGAGATAATGCTGATGATTTCCATTGATTGTTGTTACGCCGTCGATAGGTTGCTATGGATAACGTTTCAGCTTGATTTTGCTTCGCGCTGAAAAAAACAAATGCCAGAAAGTGCCGGGAATTTATCAAGTAAGTACAGTTCAAATGTGTTCTTAACGCGACTATAATTTTTAGAAGCGAAACGGATACTGATACTGATGGATCTTCAGAAGCTGATGCCCTTCGTTGGGAATAAGATGTATTATGAGGCGTTGAAAATAAGATGTATTCATGAGCGATGAAGAGCCTGGTTGTTCCGAAGCGTGGTCGGAAGGCGAAGACTGCGATCGAAGATGCAAATTTCGATGATGACCTGGATTATGATAATGAAATCTCCTAATATACGAGTTAACGTAGATGCTGTTGATAACAGGAATACGTTTGCTGTGAATTAAAAAGAAATATACTCCGCTTTTGAATGTTAAATACACTAAAAATCTTTAAATTATTAGGTACATTTGAAAAGTGTTTTGCTGTATGGTATCCATTTTTTACAAACTTAACTGAGTTTTAAATGTATTATTTAAAGTTATTTCATGCAATTTAATTTGAATACAGTATACAGTTAGTAGTTACACAATTTAATTTGAATACAGTTCAATACGAAAATATACGCAGAACATTATATATACAAAAGAATTATCTGTTAAGTTGAAAACCGCAATCATCGACTAGCGACATTCGACTTTTTCCCCGATCTGTACGTTAATCATAACGTCGCTCCTAGTAATGCGCTGTAGAGTTCATCAGATCCGCTATACAGCGCACTACTAGCAACGTTATGTTTGACGCATAGAATAAAAGTAAAATCCTCCAAGGTCACCAAAACCGTAATTGATCCAGCCCACAGGTCTCCTCATTCGATGTCGCAGCTTTGGTTCCATCGCACTGTAAAAACATGATTAAGAATCCGCGATTGAAATAGTACAATTTGCAACAATGTTCATTTGATAGATTGAACTCTACGTCTAATTTTCCTAGTAGTACCTAGACTCATCTAATTAGTAAAATTAACTGTTTTAGTATGGTAACACTGGGTCATAATTCCTCGCCACTTGATTAGTGTGACTGTAGAGCGTAGGCGTAGTAACAAATAAGATGCCAGAATGTCATAACTTAACGGCGTATTTCCAGTGCTGTCTGATTAACAGGCGAAAAACCTAAGGCGTAATAACATTCTGAAAATAAACAGGGCGTATTTTGGTTTTTATCAATATTTAACTCAATAAAACCTATTTCTGGATAAATTGTATGAAAAGGTTAGGCACTGCATTATTATACAACATCTGAGCATAACAAATAGTTCATTGGAGCTGTTCTATGGAAAATAGGATTTGATTTTCGTTTTCCAATCTTCGCCTCCCATTTTCTCGGTTTCGTGATTTTGGAATACCGCCCTTTTCAAATGTTAGTCTAGAAATA
>JASCZW010017041.1:0-17682 GCA_034211315.2 Aedes japonicus | reverse complement strand
AAGTTGATGTATAGCCGGATCGACGAACATTAAATGCATAAGGCACCGGCAAGGTTTGTCGACTGGTCCAGCTCGTTTTTTAGCTCTATCCACGGTTTAAGAGCGCCAGTTCCAGCTTCTTTGCGACATCTCGGACGGCGGAGAGGCTGTGATTCCGCTCGAAACAGCCGGCAGCTCTTACTGTCAGTACGTCCCCGATCCAGCTTTTCTGGCTGCTCGACAAACCTTTCACCGAACACTTTTTAATTACATTGAGTAACAGTTGATTAAAGCCACATTCAACAATTTCCCCACCAACTTGGCGTGAGAGTATAGTATGGATTTTCATAACCGCATGTGCAAAATTTTTATGCGTTGCTTCTCTTCCTTCAGACGACATTTTGATAACTGAAGTGCTAATCTCAAAATCAAAATGGACACACCTTACTTCCAAAATGAGGGATGTGCAAAATTTTCAAATACACGATGAAAGGAAATGCGTCAAGTTTAAGTCAACCAAATTTTGATCGAAACATTCCTTATAACCTCTTATAATGAGCCACTGGATCAAAAATGGTTCTAATCGAAAACATTAGAACTGCTACAGCACTCTACAAAGGCGCGTTCCTTCATCAGTCAAAATCAGATATATTGCGTCAAAATAATACACAATGACTCCCATACTTACCAAGCCTCAAAACCGTAGTCCTAAAAATTTGAGACTTCTCGAACCTCCAAGTATAGAATACAGAGAATTCATTTCATGACAATGGAGACTAACAGTGTTTTACTTGATCGCGTTCATCCTCGGTGGCTCCCAATCACGGGCATTGTCACTTTTTACATGACATAAATGTGATGGAGACTTGAATATGTTCGCTTTAACTACAAAAGCAAATGCGTTCCTTGGTTTGAATTCGTTAGATTAGAGTTCCAGGTGTAGCATGGTGAAATCGAGTTTGTTGCGTTAAGATGATAGTTGATGGAATCTCCAAATGGCCACTTTTATGATTGATTTTCATCCCCACTTCCTATTCTCCAAATCCTATATTCCAAATCTTAACAAGCGTTAATTCGGAGAAAATCAACTTTCAGATCTATGCAAGACGACGAAGTATCCAGAATTTTGTATGTTCTCAACCTTAGATTCTAGCAGTTCAGATTTACCTATTAAAATGTATAACAAGAAATGCTGATCATTAAAAATGCACTCTACAAGTCGATACACCCCAAGTAGCTACGAATAGTCATAGAAAAAAATTTAACAAGTCATGTAAAATTTTCCCTTCGGTTGACTCTTCCAGGGGCCGGAGGAAGCGTAAAACAGCAAGGTTGTTTGCAATCTTGCATGTGCCATAACAACAATGTTGGCAATTTTCAATACGCAACAGGCTAGATTCAGGCGTTATCTGGCTCCAATTTGCATGAAATGTCGCATTATTTTCTGCCAAGTCCAGCATTTTCTTTATGTGCATTTTAATCTCAAAATTCAATGTTTCTTTTTATCTGTGTAGAAAAGAACATCATACTTTTCCAAAACATATCTTATTCACAGATATCGGTAAGCACAACCATTTCCGTGACTCTGTATTTCATCAGAAATACCCAAAGCTAGTTGACTGATAAAGGCTAGATCATTTAGCTAGAATGGGCATTTTAGAAGTTTGTCACAGTGTTTTGTTGTTTTTGTGTTGTTTTTTTAACAGTTTATAAACTGCAGGGATAACAAAGTTTTATCTAACCAACGTGTTTCATCATGCAGGAAGAGAATAGAAAAGTAATTGCGCACAGTTACCTGCAAAATCCATCTCCGTCAAGACGTAAGCTGGCTGAACTGCTGGATTATCCCACAAGTACTGAGTCGCGAAAAGCAAAAAAACTTCAACAACTGCTCACAAAGTGCAAATCCAGCGTTGGAGCTGGAACCGTTGATTGTCAGCTGCGGTGAAGGTCTTTCGAAAAATCAAGGCTGATCCCAGCATATCGGATTATGATTTGGCGACTCGCGACACAAAGCTATTGCGAGATGCGTTGAGCTTCTGGTAGAACTTTCGTGTTTCTTGAGAACAGCACAGCTGTTTCATCTCCTTACACTCCGCTTCTGCCAGGTGACGTTTTTCTCTCGGAAAAGGTGGGTCTGCTGTTTTCGTTTCAGTTGGTAGCGCTCCACGTTCTGCGGGATCCCTTGCTGCAGCTTTACCGCCCGTCCCGCTGTGTCCTTCTCCTCCAAAATCTTTCTGCGCTCTTCGTCAAACCAATAATTCCGGTGACTCCGTGCTACGTACCCGACGATATTATCAGCAACGTTGTTTATGGGTTTATGGCTGCTTTGACAGTACTCCAGCAGACCTCAAGAAAGGGTTCCATCGAAAACGCACTCGTCCGGAAACGCCGCCTCAAGATGCAGTGCATATACAGTGGCAACTTTCGGTTGTGTCGACGCTCTAGGCCGTACCAAGGCGGCCATCGATACATTTTTCAGTGATGTAGAGTTTTGGCCGTAGTTAAATCAACAGCAGGTAGTAATCAGAGACGATGTTAGCGCCACGATAGGTTCTAACGTCAATAGTATCGTAGGAGTTCCGTCCATCAATGTTGGTTCGTGGTTGATTTGTGATTGCATCTGCTGTCTTGATCTCCATGTGTGCTGAAAAGGGTACTACGAATGGCCATGTTCTTAGAGGCAGATCATTGTCGAAATCAAGGTCGTTTTAGTTCGTCAGCTGATGAACGCTGTCGGTCTGAACACCTTCTCCTGGCTGACCTGACCAGCCAGGTCTTCTATGATGATCTTGACATCTTGGCTTGGGCAGCGGCTGAACTCGCGTTAGAGCTGTGCATAGGAACTGGTTTGTGCTCAGGTGCTCCAAGTCTACGGAAAATTTTATTTGCATCGGACTTTTTATGGTAAATCTCGGTGCATTACTGATCCCACCATAGAGAAGGTGGGTTTCTGCTAATGACGTTCCTGAAACAGGCCGAGTTCGAGCTTAAAGTGCGCTGCCTAAGATCAGATTGCAAAGGAAATTGTATTCTTTCAGTGATGAAAGCCCTTACGGCTTCATTTAATGCTGTCCTAAATTATGTCCATTCGATATTTTGAGTTAGAGCTTGATTTCGACTGATTGCACCCGGTGGCAGTCTGATTTTTTATGGGCAAGAGAACACTACCGTAAAGGTCCTAAATCACATTCCATGTGCAATCTAACCATAATGATATCGAGCTAAGTGTGAGGTCTAATCTACTGCCAACTGAGGATCAATGGATCAACCAAACGTGTTACTTTACCATTGTTGAGAACTGTCATATTGAAGTTGTCACAGAGGTCATATGTCAGGAAAGACCGATTGTCATTGTACATTTCTCCCCAGTCTGTACCGTGAGAGTTAAAATCACCCATGATCAACCGTGGAGCAGGATAAACCGAACACATATCTGAGAGGTTTTTGGTTGATTGAGGCTCTAGAAGGAAAATACAAAGTAGCAATGAAAAGGCTCTTATTTTTAATAACAGCCTGACATTGAATAGCTTCAATACATTGAATTGGAGGGAAATTCACTCAAAAGCAGGAGTACCACTATATTATTCGCATGCCCATCATGAAAAGGAAGATCGATATCGGAACAAAGCCATACAAGAGTAAATGCATCACATCTGGTACTGTGAGCTGAACAATTAAGTGATTCCAGTTTAGGCCATTCTTGCGCATCGAATAAGGTCGATATAACAGCGATACAAAACTAGATGGAAGGTGTGAAACGTTGAGCCTGACAGTTTGCATTTGAAAGAATCGGAACCCTAATCAAATAATTTTCCTGTGTTTTGTAGACGATGAACTTCAAAGAGAAATAAATATTAATCATTCATATAATAAACTTATGATCGTGCACTTAACCATGTATGGCCAATTTTCGACCGTTCCACCCTGTACACTCTATACTCGAGGGTAAAGAGTTGAGAGACAGTAATCCCATTAGCCTGCTTACGGCCGAGAATCGTTTTGTCAGATCATTAGTAATCTGATAAACATTCATAGGTTTCATTTTGGGCAGATCTGGATGTTTTCTCCGAAAGTCTCAATAATGGTACACACTTCGATTGTTGTCAAGGTAATCCTTTATTTCGGTATCGTTAACTAACGCATTTTTTAAAAACACACAGATGTAATACATAAAAGCTAAAGCTTAGTACAAATAAAAATTTATATGTATAACTGATCCACTGCTGCCGGGCGACGAACGATTCTGGTCGCCTTTACCATGGTGAGTAGATGAATGCTAACAAAAGATGGTCTGCAGGTTTCCGTGACCACGCAGAGATGCGGTGCAAAAGGGTTTGTCCGTTGACAATTGCAATTAATAACGTTATTTCATTGCTTAAACTGCACTTTTTCTTCTTCAGAAAATACAAACTCCATTCCAACTGCGGTGAAAATAATATGAAGGGCTAAAACTGAATTAAGATATTACCAACTGTAAATAACTTCCAAAACCAGCAACTAAAATTATGATTTCGGTTATTTGTTCTATATTTATCTCATTTGTTATGATAAAAATTGATACGGTCAAAATTTGGTCAAGGGAAAACGCGTGTAAATCGGTGAAATCGTTTATTTAAAAATCAAATTAAATTTCTTTTTCAAGTTCAATTAGTATAAAATTCAGGAAAAATATTCAGTTAGGCTTCCACTTTTCCAAATCCGAATTGCGGGCCTTACGCTTGACCCCTGCCATCAGATTTTGTACAGCCACCTTGTCCATCTTCTTCGCCGCAGAAAGCCAGTTTGCCTTGAACTGCTGCTCGTCCTTAGCAGTTTTCTGGTCTTCTTTAGGTTCCGCTTGACAATAGCCCAGTATTTCTCAATTGGGCGGAGCTCTGGCGTGTTGGGAGGGTTCTTGTCCTTGGGAACCACCTGCACGTTGTTGGCGGCGTACCACTCCATGGCCTTTTTACCGTAATGGCAAGATGCCAAATCCGCCAAAACAGTACGGAACAACCGTGTTTCTTCAGGAAGGCAGCAGACGTTTATTCAAACACTCTTTCACGTAAATTTCTTGGTTGACAGTCCCGGAAGCTATGAAAATGCTGCTTTTCAAGCCACAGGTACAGATGGCTTGCCAAACCAGATATTTCTTTGCGAACTTTGACAGTTTCGTGTGCTTGAAAATATCTGCTACCTTTCCCCTTCCTTTTGCCGTATAAAACTCCTGTCCCGGAAGCTGCTTGTAGTCGGCTTTGACGTAGGTTTCGTCGTCCATTACCACGCAGTCAAACTTCGTCAGCATCGTCGTGTACAGCCTCCGGGATCGCGCTTTGGCCGTCGTATTTTGTTTATCATCGCGATTTGGAGTCACTACCTTCTTGTAAGTCGATAGTCCGGCTCGTTTTTTGGCTCGATGCACGGGTGTAGACGATACACCCAGCTTATTTGCGGCATCCTCGGAGAGATAGGTTAGGGTTTCGCTTGAAACTACCGGCAACTCTCTTTGTCGTCTCCAGCGGCTTCCGGTTTTCGATTTCCCCCCTATCCAGACTTCCTGGCTGTCGACAAACGTTCCCCAAACACTTTAATTACATTTGTAACGGTTGATTTGGCAACTTTTAGCGATTTTGCCAACTTTGCGTGCGAGTAGCTCGGATTTTCGCGATGCGCGAGCAAAATTTTGATACGCTGCTCTTCTTGCTTGGACGGCATTTTGACAACTGAAGAGTGAATTCCAAAATCAAAATAGGAGCAACATTCTACACACACACACCTTCAAAATGAGGGGTGTTCAGGTTTTTGAAATGCAAAATTGAAAGAAATACGTCAAGTTGATATTGACCAAATTTTGACCGTATCGCCCTTTATGTTTATAATTCTCGATACATACATAAATGTTTGTTTGTTAGTAACGCTAAAACTCAAGAACGGCTAGACCAATCTTGACGGTGGCTTCGGATGATTTGTTCTGTTTTTGCCCAACAAAGGTTGTAAGAAAAGATAAGTTGAAAAATTCCCGAAGAAAAGCCGGAAAATTGGAAAATTCTAAAAACAGCATTTCTTCATACAAAACATTAAATTTCAAATTTGGGAATACGAATGTTATCCAACTAACACTACTAACATCACCAAAACCATCACCATCCGTACCATCATCACAATTTTTAAATTTTCAACTAAATTCTGTTCCAAACGTGATTAAAGCATTGAAAATCACGACAAATCACGAGTAAATTAAAAGAAAAAAAAATCAAAATGCTGTTGATGGGTGTCTTTGTAGGACCATCTATTTTCATATTTTTGACTAATACTCCAATAACTCGACAGATGATTCTGTAGACGCTTAATTATTTTGACAACTGCACACATTATTTTTCACGGTCAATTGGCTTTCTGACATTTTTACAAACTTTGATTGATTTCTCGAGGGTAATTCTTTTCAAATAGTTTACAATTCTATCATTCTAAATCCGTGGATCATCAGTTTTTGAGTGAAATTATTCAACTTTCAAAAAATAAGAGTGAGTTTATTATTTTTGTTTGTTGGTGAACACCGTACCTCATTTCCATTGAAGTTGATCTGTAATCGATTGAATTCGAATTTTGATCGCAATTCAACGATTTGCCATTTCAGTTCAAACGTATTCAGTTTCCAGTGAAAGTTGCATTTGCGATGACAATCATCAAGTCACAAGGGCAGTCGCTGGAAGTGTGTGGCATAAATCTTTAAATGCTATGTTTTTTTCACACGGCTAGTTATACGTGCGTGTTCACGAGTTGGAAAACCATCTTTTCTGTACATTTACGCACCGGAACTGAATACGAAACATGTTGTTTATCAAGCTGTGTAACATTGAAAAAAAAATGTAGAAAAATCACAAAAAAATGATTTTCAACACAATGAATTCAAATGTCTTTTCTTACAAATGAAGGCAAACGTCAAGAATACCCCAATTCTACATAATCAGTCAGTAGAACAGTGCTATATTGTCACAATGAAAATTCCCAGAAACCTGGTTGTTTCTTTATGATATCTTACAGCACGGTAATAAATACTAAGTTGATCCGGCAAGACATCGTACAGAAAATAACCTGTGTGGGAACTGTCAAAAAAACGACTCCAGTATTCCAACAAAATACCCAAACAAAATGGCCAATTGACCACAGATTATCAACAATTTGAAATGACTGCCGATTGTCATACTTTTGGAAGGCAAAATTTAAAATACCCAAGTTCTCCAGTTTGACAACTGACGGTCAATATTCGATGAACTACAACAATGAAGGAAATTCAGGCGATATGAAAGATAAAGTTTTACATTTCCCGACTTTTCCCTGCAGATACAATAGCCTAGGCTTGGATTTGGACCTTTCATTTCTACAGTTGTAGCCGGCATGGGTCGGTCCGCCGAAAACGTGCAGCTTAAGCGCCACTCCTTACGGAGACTGCACGTCGCGTTTATTGTGCCCGGATAAGAGTCCCAAAAGGGCGAGTCCGATAGAAATCTGTTGTAGATAAATTGGGACCGATCCTGCCAGATTGATTTCAATTACCCAGAATCAGTGTAATTCCTACACTACCAAACATATCCGAAAATGAGCGGTAAGAGAGTGACCCCTACCCAGCCATTTACCATCATTGGTAATTAGTGGATCATCCTCGTCGAAACAAACCGATCCAAAGCTTTTTGCCTGATCCACGGCCACAAAAACATGACCGCTGCTGCTGTAGTCCTCGGTACAATTTTGCGCTTTAACAGCATTTAGCTAAATAGTAAGACAAAATAATTAAAAAGTTCGTAGCCATAGATCCCAAAAAACTTACAGCTTCTCTAAGGAAAGTGAGGTTAGATGCCCTTGCATTCGCTCTCTCAGCGGCGCTATCAATTTTCCGATCTGATGCTCTGGATGGCCTAACAGATTCTTCTAAATTAAATAATAGATTGTATCAAACATATTGTAGATAACAGTTTCGGAGTTAACTTACCATTTTTCGCGTTTTTTGTAATTTTTGCTCTTCTTTTGAGAGGCATTTTAACCGCACATTGAACACGTGCACTTAAAGCGACGGCTTTGCTCACAGAAATGCCGAAGAGTTGTAGCACAGCGTCTGTAGCAACTTAAAAAATAATTTTTCAAAAGGTCAGATTCTATGTTGTGGATATGTATCATAGTATCAGATATGCATAATTCAATTTGTATTGCAAATAGTAAACATAACATGAACACCCCAAATTCTTAAATCAGACAATAGCTACGAATACTGTGACAAACTGTTTTAAAACAGAATAATAATTTGAATATAATATAAACGGATCTCGATTCGCCATGTTCAGAAGTTGATCTATTGCGTTATTTTTACATTCAATTTGTGCACGATCGTTGAACTCTACTGAAAAGTAATTTGAATTCAACAAATAAATGCGAATAAAAAAATCCTAAAATGTCAATAAATATAGTTTAGAGCGTTCACAAATCATCACCACGGATTGGATTCAACTCGATGTTGACAATTTATTTGTCAACTTATATAATCAACAAGAGATGAATAGTTTTTTTTATAATAACTCTTACTTTGAATATATTTGAGTTGATTTCGACCGAATTCGACTCATGTTTGAGTAGATCTTAACAACTAACTCACATGATTGTTGAGATCTACTCAAACATGAGTCGAACCCGTGAGAGTGAGCAAGATAGCACCAAAATACAACACGGCTCACAAATGAAAAACAAAGAAGAACAGACAAAGACAAAATACAGCGTACACAGGTTTGTGCGTCGTTGTTGGCAGTCGTTAATTGTTTGTTATGGTTTTTAGAGTTTTGTCATCATTTTATTTTACGCTCACGGTGAGACTCACAGTGACTTGAAAACTCGTCAATAAAATGCGAAATTCAAGGCTTAACGGATTGTACTACAAAAATCAATGTACACCATGTACTCGTCGGTGTCGTAAAGTAGGTAGCAAAAAATATATATATACAATAAATCATGTTATCAGCTCTTTTGTTCAGAAACCAATCGACCACCGCCAGGACAATCCTCTTAGGAGCTCGCCGAAAAAGTGTATTTCTAGTAATACAGATCCTTTTTCAGTAAATTCAGCAGCACCGTCAGCAAGTATGCTAAAGCAGCTGGTAAGTCAATTGAGTTTTAAATTAATAAAAAACAAAAAAAAACTATTGAATAATAACATTTTAGACTCCCGTGCACCCAGAGTGTTCTCCGTATAAAAGCATCACAGACCTTGAGTCAAGTGATGATAATTCGAGCAATACTGAATTGGATAGCCTAACTGAAATGGATACTAAACCAGCACGAACACCTGAACCTGCCCTCTTCTCTTACGCTATGAAATCAGATCAAAGTTCTAGTCTGTTTCAATCAGATGTAGATTCGGACCAAAGTGAATCGTCGTCAATATCTGATTTTGATTTTGATTCGTATCAATTTTTTGACCAAGAAACGGTTCGTTATTATTACTTCTTGATTAGTAAGTTTTTTTTATTTTATTTTCTCTAAAGGATGAACTAAGAGACGAACATATCAACCCGGCCGAACTGTTGCACCAGAGTTTGTTAATTACAAAGAATGAAACTATGCTTATGCTACTGCACATCTTCATGCGACATAACTTTACCAATGTGGCACTTGAAGATTTGCTGAACTTGATTAATGTAATCGTGGGCTATAATTCACTACCAAGGACATTTTACTCGTTTTCAATATATTTTGAGGCTACCGGCTTCACTCGTCACTACATTTGCAAATCATGTGGGCTGTATCTTGGAGAATTCGATACAATACCGTGTCTAAACTGCAACAGCGTCAAAACAGAGTATTTTGTATCATTTGACATCATATCAGCTTTAAGAGCAATTTTGCAAAAGAAACTGGAGAGCACATTACTGATTACGTGCTGACTACATCAAGTCGTTTCATTAATGATATTAGACAAGGTCGAGTAATTCAAAGTTTGTTGCAAGAACAACCGGATTTTCATATCTTTGAATACCGATGGTGTGGCAGTTTTTAATTCGAATATTAAGAAGTCTTTATGGCCTATTATTATTACGATTAATGATCTACCACCCACTCTACGCTTTCTACGTCGGAATACCATTATTGCAGTGGCTTGGTAGTGTGAACCATTTGGATTTTCATGGAACCATTCTTGACTCAGTTAGGAAATAGCCAACAAAGGATTTGAGTTGTTTGAAGGTGTGGTATGTAAAGTATAACCATTGCATGTTGTGTGAAGCGTTCATTGCAATTGCAACAAATCAAACATTTAATGGGCATGAAGCCGTAGTTTTGTAACATCCAGTACTTCGAAACAACGATTGATTAGTCGAGAATATGTATTCGAACTGGTGCCTGGCTATGAAAGGAATTTTCTGTTTGATCGCAATCCCACATTTCGACGTTATTTTTTATTGCCCTGTAGATTATATGCACGCTGTCCTCTTAGGTGTTTGTAAACAACTTAGCAACTTGTGGTTTGTTGGATATGGCCATGATTGGTATATAAAGAAACATATGGATGATATTGACTATATACTACTTCGATAAACTCCTTCAAAGAAATGTCTCGTAAACCACGCAAGATTTCCGAAAGAAAAACATGGAAAGCAAATGAATGGCAAAATTGGTTGCTACTGTATAACTCAATTTGTTTAAAGCCATATTTAAAACAGAAATATAACGATCACTTCCAACTTTTAACAGTGAGTAAACAAACACTATTATCAAAAAACATAACGGAGTATGAGATTCAAAATAGTGAATCCAACTTGAATTTATTTGTTGAACAATTCGAAACACTTTACGATGTGGAAGAAATGAAATATAATGTTCACTTGTTATTACACATACTCATATGTGTTCGTAACTTTGGTCCTTTGTGGACCTTTTCTTTGTTTAATTTTGAGGATATGAACGGAATTTTGAAAAAATATGTTAAAGGTCCAAAAGAGCCCATTTTGCAAATTGCAACTCGATGTGCATTAGCTAAAATTAAAGAGAATCATGACTATACCTCAATTCGTCACGATGAAGTGAAAAAGTTTTGTGAAAATCTCAACAAATCAAGTAGAAGGGAAGCCAAATGTCTAAACAAAAAATTCAGTATCCCATCCAATATAGAAAACGTTTACGAACATCAGTTTTTTGAGGAAAGAGACTATTTCATTCAAAATAGATACTTGTTCAAGCGAAGCAAAGTTTCTGTTGAAAAAACTAAGAAATTTAAATCAGATGACTCAACGTTTACTATGTATTATAATGGAATTCATAGTTTTGGAATTATTTCGCATATTCTATTCTCCGATCCAAATTATTATTTGTTGTATAAACCATTAGTGATCACAAAGGAAAGTGAAGTACTCTTAACAGGAAAAGAACAGACAGACTTACAGCTAGTTGAAACAAACAGCACACTGAAAAAATGTATAAGGATTTTTGCTTTCGATAAAATGTATATCCGTTCAGTTGAATTTATACCATGGATAGATTAAGTCAATATTCATACCGAAATTTTTATCTTATTGAGATAAGTAACTTATAAGTGAACTGTTCAAAAATGAATTAACAGAAAATAAAGTATTTATTACAGGATTATTATCAAAATATCAACTATAGCATTAATTCCACTGCATACTTTCAATCATAATTATACTTATTTGATATATTCCCACATACCTACTACAGTGACCATTCGTTCATTGCAACATGTTAACATTGCAATGAGCGAATGGCATTCGATCATTGCAACATTTGACAACGTCAAATCCACTGTCAGAAACTCGTGAACCCTTTGAGTTAACTGACAGATTACTGCTTGACATTTGCATATGACAGTTAATTGCTTTTTAGCTGCAACATTTTGCAATTAGTGAACTTGCAATTAAAAGACATTGCAATTAACGAAAGTGCAATTAGCGAATGATCACTGTACTGAAACGATCCATATATTATTTTAGAAAAACAATAAAATACTCATACAATGCATTTAAACTAACTGTTACAATAAGAAATACTGTATATCTATGGTATACACAATTACTAGTTTAAAAGTGTTCAACATAGTACAATACAAAAACAATACTCTCTATTGTATACAATCAATTTAATTGTATTTTTATAGTTTGCACTATAGAACGTATGGTTTTTTTTTATTCGGGAATGCCGCTATTCTCCACCAGTAGCGCAACAAGCAGATGGGATGATAAACCTCATTCAAATCCCGCCACGTGGGAGATGGAAACGAAATCATAAACCTACGACCGAACCAACGTGTTAACATTCCTTAAGAATAATCTCACAGTAGTACTTAGTGTGGCAAAAACGGCCAGATTTTATTTCACGGTAATAGACCATCCTACACAGTAATAACGTGCTCAATTCAATTCCATATTTCCAAGCATGCTCACTTTATTGTCGATCATTCTTTGTTACTGTTCTATTGGGTTGCTATTGTCTACTCCTACATTGTGTGCAGTTTCTTTTCCCTATCTATTTGTGCTCACGTGCTTTCCTTTCTTATTCCTTCACTGTCGACAGGGTTTAGGAGGCAGCCGAAAATGGGGTAACGACTAACGTTTGGACGTAATCTCAATATCTCAAGGACACGTCCAGATTAAGCGGTCCGGGTATCATCGGTCTTAAGCCGGCAGAAAAAGATCCTCCGTGGCGTCCTCTTCGGACGCCACACTTCAATGAAAAAATGAACGGACTCACCAGTTGATGATTTTGATTGTTGCCCCTGTTTAGGCGCCGACTCCTATGTCGGCGGGAGGCGATAAAGCGATTTATGTTTGGTGATGTTTCGGCTTTAAGTGGCTGTTGGCGGGTACTAGCTTAGAAACCACCAGAGGACCCCTGTCCCTCCGACGGAGTGATTTTGATGACGGATCGGCTCCCTTCCGACGGCGATAACGTGCGCCAGGTAAATTTCGTCCTTAGAGTAAAATGGAAGCCTCAAGCGGGATTTTCTCTCCTTCTTTTGCTGAATTCCGTCTATCTGAGAATGATAGTGGCGCCGAAGGCTGTTTGGTTGGACGTTAGCACATGCATGGAATACACAACACTCGAGCATAATTACCTTGGTATTCTAGCTTTCTACGCACACAATCCTATGTACACACTATTAGCAACGGGTGAACGACTAAGTATAGAACAAAGTATTACCCTTAAGAAATGTTAAACGTTGCTTTAATTGGCCTACTTTGCAGCACCTAACGATATCGTATAATTTCACGCACTTCCACTTGTTGTACTGTTCTAGGACGGAATGAGCGAGCATTGGAACCCTCAGACTAGGGAAAGCTATCCCGGTCGAATTTTAAGAAATTCGATATTCCCGCTTCACCTTCGGAAATGTTCGGCAGTCTAGAGATCACAGCTGGTTGATAGTTCTTGCTAATTGACCCCAACTCTAGCTACTTCTGTCCGCCTCTCTTATCCAGATTGCCCTTTTTGTTCTCGACCTTCGAGGAACTCTTCTTTGCGAATTTTATTTTTAGAAGTGTTGAATTCTCAAAATCGGATTTGCATGCAATTCAATATCTGGACCTTATAATAACCGTGCATAGTGATAGGCGAATTTCCTGGTGAACTAAAAGCTAATGCCAACAGTAATTATGGTCTTTTTTCAACTTATAGGGTTCGAATGCAATATTTTATATTTACAAAAACTAGGACTAATTATTAATGTATTTACAAGAGTAACATACCCTTGGCGTACCTGTTACACAGTGTTATCAGTGACTGAAAAAATATTGAGGAAGGGACTTATTACGGTTTTCATTTCACGGCAAAAACGATGTGAAAACAAAAACCATTCTACGTGTTCCCATTCTAAAGGGTGTCCACGATGAAATTGCCACACTATGAAAGCTTAACTTTTAACCGTTGGGTAGAATTTAATGAAAATTTTGGTGAATTTAGTTCATAGTGCATTATTTATATCCTGCAAGTTTTAAAGTCCTGTGATCAAAACTCGCGGAAATGGAGTCGAAAGAACAGCTCGTGCGTGATAAAATCTTGCGCATTCATCACGAGAACAAGGATCTCTCGCATCGTTCCATCGCTAAAACGTTGGGAATCGCGAATTTCACGGTGTCGCGAGTGATTAAGCGGTTTGAGGAACGGTTGACCACCGATCGGAAGCCCAGAAGTGAAGGAAAAGGTATTCCGTACAACACCAAAAATCACAACCGCGTAGTTGGGGCCTTCAACCGAAATCCGAACGCCTCCGTTCGGGATGTGGCTAAGAAGCTGCACCTAAGCCGAAGTTTTGTCCAGAAGGCCAAAACTAAGGCTGGGCTTCGAACGTTCAAGGTACAAAAGGCCCCTAATCGCGACGAGAAGCAGAACAAGTCCGCCAAAACCCGTGCCAGGAAGTTGTACCTCAACATGCTGACGAAAGTTGAATGCTGCATCATGGACGACGAAACATATGTGAAGGCCGACTTCAAACAGATCCTCGGCAACCTGTTTATCACGGCCAAGGATAAGTTCAGCGTTCCGGAGCATGTCCGCACTCAGAAGATGTCCAAATTTGCGAAGAAATTCCTGATTTGGCAAGTCATCTGCACTTGCGGGAAGCGGAGTGCACCTTTCGTGACCCAGGACACGATGAACGGACAGGTGTATATAAAAGAGTGCCTCCAGAAGCGGCTGCTTCCTCTCCTGAAGGTCCCAACAATTTTCTGGCCGGATTTGGCCTCATGCCACTACTCCAAGGACGTGCTGAAGTGGTATGCGGACAATAAGGTCAATTTCGTGCCGAAAATGTTCAACCCTCCCAACACTCCGGAGCTCCGCCCCATCGAGAAGTACTGGGCGATTATGAAGCAGCACCTTCTTAAACGACCTAAGATAGTGAAGACAGTCGAGGAACTGAAGAAAGTATGGGTTTTACATGCAAAAAACGGCTGATTCACAGATTGTGCAGAATCTTATAGCCGGGGTTAAGGCCAAGGTGCGGGCATTTGTGTATGGACTGTAAATAAAATACGAATAAAATGGTAAAATGAAGTTTAATAGTTATTTCTCAATCCCTGAAAATGTGATGGAAATCGGATGAAAACTCGAATTTTGCGAATCAATTTTGTGTGTGGCAATTTCATCGTGGACACCCTTTATGTCCCCCATGTGAAAAAATATGAAAGAATTTGACAACTCGAATGAACTCGGTAATTATGGTTGCCAGGGCACCATCTGGCCACCGAAAAATTGCCGCAAACCGTAGGTTATTCAAATGGCTACTACGATTTTCACTTCGTGGAGCTCATTTTGATCATGGTAATACCAGAAATAGCACGAAGCCTGTCCACGTTAAATTTCGGACGTTTTTCTCTCACTGTAGATTTTGAAGTATTTCACGAATCACTGATTCGTTTCCCTTATTGACAGTTAAACCTCTTCACTTTATTTCGTGGTACAACATGTTTACGTTCAGTAAAATGGCGTCGAATCAAGTGGAAGCGTGAAAAAGTAACTAAAACGACCGGGCCGTACCGTGTTGTGTGTGCAAATCATTTGACCACCGCTTGACTGTGGATCAAATGTTTGGAGGTGGAACAAATCGAAAAGTATGCTGGAGCAAATGGACAAGAAAGTGGTAGCCATTATTGAGAAAAATTCCAATCCTTCTGTGCAAAATGTAGCTCGCAATACTGGGAAGTCAAAATCATACATACAACAAGTGAAGCAGAGAGAAGGACTGATGGCGTTCAAAGTGAAAAAAGGTAGCGTTCAAAGAACGCGGTTTCCGAGCATTTATGAACCATGAAGGGGTACAGAAGTCTTGAAGAAGTATTTGATTTGGCAGGCCATATGTAGTTATGGTCAAAAATCTAAAAGTTTCGTCTTTACCGGCACTATCAATAAGAATGTGAACGAGAAAGAATGTCTGCAAAAGCGGTTGCTATCGTTCATCAGAAGCCAGCTTTGTTTTGGCCGGATTTGGCCTCTTATCACTATGTGAAATCCGTCCTGAAATTGCATAAGGTACATGAGGTCAAATACCTTCCAAAAACAGCCAATCCACCAAATTGTCCAGAACTTCACCCAATAGAGAAGTACTGGGCTCAAGTTAAACGGAAACTCATCGAAACTAAGAAGAAAACAAATGGGACATGATGATTTCAAGAGAAGATAGAGAATCGTCATGGCGGGCGTTGCTAAGGAACGATGGCGGGTGTACCACAGAAAGTTCGAGAATTTCACAGAGACATGAATCAATATCTTAATCAACTATTTAATATGTAGATATAACTCTATTATTGTGAAATAAACAATCCGTTAAGTTCATTATGTGTATATTTGTTTTGCTGCTATTGTTTGGTGTCCGAAATTTAACGTATCAGGATTTAAAAAAATTAGGTGATGTGTAATTGAAGTGAAGTGAAAGTGAAAGTGAAAATAAAAAACCGTTATAAAAAAATATTTTCTTAAATACTTTAAAAAAAATTTTCAACGGGTTTACTAGTAGATTGATTGTTAACATTTCACTTGTACACTATTTAGAAGCAAATAAAAAAATAATAAACTCAAACACTTGTCAAACTATCACTACTAAACGCGGGCAATTGTCGTTAAATTCCACTATAGAAAGCTTACTTTGACGGGGAGGCATATTTCGTCTGCAACTTACATACTTCTTTAGTGTCGAGTGCTCATACCTTTCAAATGACAGTTCATGGTTTTGCATCTTAAAAACTATAAATTCCTACTTGATCTCTAGGTAGTCAATTAACAGCTATTTATACCAATTTAGTAGGTACGTAGTTAATTGTTAACTGCGGTCTAAAAACATTCACCCCCGCACCAAATGTACCATGTACAAAACGCTGAAAAGACCGGTGGTCCTCTACAGACACGAGACATGGACCATGCTCGAGGAGGACCTGCAAACACTCGGAGTTTTCGAGCGACGCCTGCTAAGGACGATCTTCGGCGGTGTGCAAGAGAACGGTGTGTGGTGGCGAAGGATAAACCACGAGCTTGCTGCACTCTACGGCGAACCCAGCATCCAGAAGGTGACCAAAGCCGGAAGGATACGGTGGGCAGGGCAAGTTGCAAGAATGCCGGACAACAACCCTGCAAAATTGGTAGAAAGCACGATGGGCGATAAATTGTTGATTATGTCTTTTCCTAAATGTGATGTTGAACAAATAAATGTATGCATGTTTGTAGTTAATTGTGGTTGTGATGTGTGGTGTGTTGTTTTTGACATTCAGGTTAAAATTTAATCATCCACAAATACCAGTTTCCTTTTTTTATGCAAAGTATTTTTTAGGAATTTTATTTGCGAATTTTTACACCTCCTATACGATTTAGTTTCCAAGGATTTGTGATTAACCTTGAAATTTATATGTGATTTAAATTGATAAAATGCTTTTCGTTGAAAATTTGTACAGCTACTCTTGATTTGTACACGTGTATGTGCCCTTTTTCGTTTTTTTTTTAGCTTTATTTACTTCTGCAATATGTTCTTTGAAGCGCGTTGCTAGAGTAAGTTTGGTTTGTCCAATTTTAATTTGTCCACAATGATCACAAATTATGCCTAAAATAGTTTCAGCCAACATTTCTGAATCCATTTCATCTCAATTCTTACTAACAAAAATATATCCGGAATTACTGCGTCACCAATGGATCTTACTCCTTTCATTACATTTACAGTTTTCGAAAACTCAAACATTGTTACGC
>JASCZW010017040.1:0-17708 GCA_034211315.2 Aedes japonicus | reverse complement strand
AGGAACCAATGAACTCTATTAAATGGTCGGTGAGACGTATATTGCAGTTCGGCTCGAATAATCTGTTCTCGAATTTCGATTATTGGTTTTTCAAACGCGTTTGCGCCATTTACTCCATGATGCGGCGTTTAATGAATGCTATGTCTCGCCCCGGCTGAACACAGTAGTAATTAAAACATCAACCAGCACAACAGTAAAATTCCAACCAAACTTTTTACCTGGGCAAACTGATTTGGTCGTTCTGACAAGGACGGATTTCCTTGACGGGGGAGAAACATGGTTCCCGATTGAAATTGGCCGGTCTTCTTTGGTTCAGATCCTCGTCGTTGCTGGTGACCATCTGCAGGTGACGTGGGACAATCTTTGCCTCTTTGTCACGGGTGGCTTTTCCCGCCAACTCGTAGGCTTCAGCAGCGAGGTCGACGGGAGACATCGGCACCAACGCTTCTCAGAGCAACGACTGCCTCGCTCAGTACACCCTCCAATGTGCTTGCTGCCGCCGACTGCAGTGGCGTACGCCACTGCGACCAGCACGCACGACTCGCCGAAACACTGGAAGCAAAATTTCAAGGTGTACCTCTTTATACAACCTTCGTGGCTGGTTGGGAGACGTTTGTTGTCGCTAAATATGAAGTCTTGCGCTTAGGAAAGAACTGTGCATTTGGTAAATTTACTCTGAAAAATCGGATTATAAGACATCGCCTTGTTTTTACGTTAATTTCAGTACTAGAATGTTAAAAGCAATAAATTTAAATATTGAAATCGAAGCGTAGAAAATGTTCCGATTGATTGATGCAAAAATTTTGGAAATCAAGCGAGGAATGACTTAGTTATTAACGTTCAAAACCTAAGCATATTTCGTGACGCTCCAAATTTTTGTACTCTTTTCTTTCATTGCCCAGTGAACAAGCGAACGGTACAGTTCGTTCGGTCCGCTTTCCGTTGCTTTGGAAGCTTTTAACGAGTGTTTACAGTCTTCAGTATCAGTTTTTCTAAATCGCCAGTGAAATCGTCGCGAGTGAAATCAGTCTTGGTTTACTGAAGAAGAGAACATTGTGTGATAAGTGGTGCAACAACGTCATTGATTGCAATTAGCAATATTGCCACGATCGAGAAGCCATATTGTCCAGCATCTATACGGCACGTGCCTAGCAGCTCATCGAGTGTAGCGTGTATTCTTCCATCCACCAACTACCACCGACCAGCAACATCATCGTCATCGTTTAGCTCCACGCTTAGACGGTACACGCGGTCACTCATCGTCAGCTCAAGGCGCGCAGCAGCACACACTCGTCGCCCAGCTGCAGTAGATCCGTGATACATATAAGAGAAGCTTTTAGTAGTATATAAGATAAGTCGATTTTCATCGTAGTGTGTGTGAGTGAGTGGAGAGTGATTGATAGTGTGCGTGAGCGGGCTTAGTTTTAGTTTTTTGTTTAGGTTTAGTTTGTTTATCTGTGATTGATTGTAGATAATTACGTTAGTGGTTGAGCGTGATAAGCTTCCCACAGCGAGCCATGGATGATTTATCGCAAGATGAATCATCTATGGCACGAAATGATGAGGTAGCTCATAGAGTTACCAGATCACGTGCTTATCCAGATAGTTCAACTGGTCCATGGGCGGTTTATTGTTCAGCCCAAATCGAAAACCTCTCAGTCGTTTGTCAGATTTCTTGATGATCTGATCTGAAGCGATTCTCGGCCGTGACCGAGATATCACTAAAGTCAGACCCAACAAACTTCGTCGCAGTGTCCAATTCCTGGCAAGCAAGCTAATGAGATTGCATGTCTCCCCCACGCCTCTTTACTCTAGAATATAGGAGTGTATATCCCAGCTCGGGGGTATTGAAATTGAAGGTGTGGTCTCCGAAACGAGTCTGGACTCCCCTGAGATCCCGCTGAAGCGGGGGTTGGTCATCGATTTGATGACCCTCTGCTTCCCAGTTAAGAGATACTTTGATGTTCGCCAACTTGGCACAGTGTCGACCAACAAGGGCGAAAAAAGCTTACACCGTCAGACCTGTAACGCGTAACTCTGCCCGGCCCAGCTCCCTCAATACGTCGAGGCTGGGAAAACTTGACTACCCGGGGGTGATTGTTTGTACCGGGTCATGATTCAGCCAGCAATGCCAGCAGATGGGACAGCACGACCTCCACATTGCGGCAATAAGGCGCGCTGCTCCAACTCGTGGGGTAGGCGTTGAGGATGGCGGCGCTGCGCGGACAGCATGGCGTTACCCAGGTCGCGCTTTCTGCGGGCGGGTGTACTCCTCCCGCATGCTTCCCTCATCGTGCCCGGCGTACAAGCAATCGCGGGAACGGTGTCACCAGAACGCTCGACTGGAACAGCGTTCCAGGGGTGCACCTCTTCGCTGAAATGGTGAAAAAGCCCCACCATCACCCGATGCCAACACAAATCTCTTGCTCCTCTGGTCGTGATGACGAGTCTGGACTTGATTCTGGCTGAAGAGGGAAACGTCTGCCCACTTTTTCTCCGGCGTTGGTGCTTCCAAGGAAGCGAAGACGCGTCCGCCCATCGGTGTCAAGCGGTTGAAAGAAGCTCTGAGACCAGCTTGCCCATATTTCAAAAGAGGGGGGGTGAAGTGCCAGAAAACACAATTACCTCCTGGTTTCCGTAGTACATAACTACACCCAGGACTTGTCCATCTCTCCTAGGGACATCCAAAACCCCGAAGCCCCAATTTTACAGTATGTCAGGTAGCCCCTCCTCATGCGGGCTGTTCTTCATTTCTTTGATGACACTGCCGAAGGTATCTTTAAGTACCACTGAAAATTTCTGACCTCCTCTCAAAAGCATTTGCTTTGGCAAATGCCTCCAACAGCGAAGACTTTTGTGAAGCAATTGACAACCAAGTGGCCCATCCTTGCAGCTGTCATCATCCTCCTTCTCGATGGATAATTTTCCAAATGAGGTCAGGGATTTGATCACTGTTCTACAGTGGAATTGTCGAAGTTTGATTCATAAATTGGAATCTTTTAAATTTTTAGCTCACACTACTGGTTGTGATGCATTCGCTCTTTGTGAAACATGGCTCTCTTCCGAAATCAATCTTCCGATTCATAGATTTCAATATTATTCGTCTTGATCGTGAGTATTCTGCGTGGAGGAGGAGTACTTTTGGGATCAAAAAGTGCTACCCTTCTATAGAGGTGAATTTTCCTCCAATTCCAGGTATTAAGTTGTGTCGCATGTCAGGCTGTTATTAAAAATAAAAGCCTTTGCATTGCTTCCGTTTATATTCCTCCAAGAGCCTCCATTAACCGAAAACAACTCTCAGATGTTTGTTCGGTCCTTCCTGCTCCTGCGGGTTGGTCATGGGAGATTTTAACTCTCACGGTACAGGCTGGGGAGAACTGTACGATGACAACCGGTCTTCCTTGATATATGACCTCTGTGACAACTTCAATATGACAGTTCTTAACAATGGAGAAGTAACACGTTTGGCTGGTACATCCTCAGTTGGCAGTAGATTAGACCTCACACTTTGTTCGAATTCATTATCGTTGGATTGCACATGGAATGTGATTCAAGATCCCCACGGTAGTGATCACTTGCCCATAAAAATTTCGGTTGCCACCGGGTTCAATCCGTCGAAATCTGTCAACGTCACGTATGATCTTACCCGTCACATCGATTGGACAAAGTTTAGGACAGCAGTAGATGAAGCCGTAACGACGGTAGAAAGGCTTTCACCGCTGGAAGAGTATAACTTCCTCTCCAACCTGATCTTAGACAGCGCGCTTCAAGCTCAAACTCGACCAGTTCCAGGGACGTCATCTCGCAGGAAACCTCCTTCTCCATGGTGGGATCAGCAATGCACCGAGGTTTACCGTAAAAAGTCCGACGCGTTTAAAGTTTTCCGTAGACGTGGAACACCTGAGCACTTCGAAGTATACACGGCTCGAACGCGAACTTAAGAGCCTCATCAAGGCCAAGAAACGCGGTTACTGGCGAACATTCGTGAACGGGCTATCGCGCGAAACGTCGATGAGTACTCTTTGGAACACGGCGCGAAGGTTGCGTAACCGAACTACGAACAACGAGAGCGAAGAGTACTCGGACCAATGGATCCTCAAGTTCGCTGCGAAAAGTTTGTCCAGATTCTGTGCCGGCACGGATGATTCCTCGCGAAAACACGAATTCGATAGATGAGATTAGCCAACCCTTTTCAATGGTAGAGTTCTTCTCGCACTCCTTTCGTGTGGCAATACGGCTCCAGGGGCTGATAGGATCAAGTTCAACTTGCTTAAGAACCTCCCAGACGTCGCGAAGAGGCGCATGTTGAACTTGTTTAATCAGTTTCTGGAACTCAACATTGTACCGGATGATTGGAGACGGTGAGAGTTATTGCCATTCAAAAACCTGGTAAGCCCGCGTCCGACCACAACTCCTATCGACCCATCGCGATGTTATCCTGTATTCGAAAGTTGTTGGAGAAAATGATCCTTTTCCGTCTGGACAAATGGGTTGAGACGAACAACCTGCTTTCAGATACTCAATATGGTTTCCGTAGGGTAAGGGAACGAACGACTGTCTCGCGTTGCTTTCCACAGATATTCAGTTAGCTTTTGCTAAAAAAGAGCAAATGGCTTCTGTATTCTTGGACATAAGGGGGCTTTTGATTCAGTATCTGTTGAAGTTCTTTCAGATAAACTCCACGCTTGTGGCTTTTCACCATTAATGAACAATTTTTTGTACAATTTGCTGTCAGAGAAACATATGAGCTTCTCTCATGGAACCTCTACAGCTTCACGATTTAGCTACATGGGTCTCCCCAGGGATCATGTTTAAGCCCTCTTTTGTATAATTTTTATGTCAAAGACATTGACGGTTGTCTAGGTGACAACTGTACGTTGAGACAACTTGCAGATGACGGCGTAGTGTCTGTCACGGGATCCAATGGGATCGATCTGCAAGGACCCTTACAAGATACCTTAGACAATTTGTCTACTTGGGCTCTAGAGCTAGGTATCGAATTCTCTACGGAGAAAACTGAGTTGGTAGTTTTTCTAGGAAGCATAACCCAGCACAACCGAAGCTTCAAATTTGGGGTAAGCCGATAACTCATTCTATGTCATTTAAATATCTTGGGGTCTGGTTCGATTCAAAGTGCACCTGGAGATCCCATATTGAGTATGTGAAGCGAAAGTGCCAGCCAAGGATCAACTTTCTCTGCATAATTACCGGGACCTGGTGGGGAGCACATCCGCAAGATCTTCTAACGTTGTACCGGACAACGATTTTGTCGGTTATGGAATACGGTAGTTTTTGTTTTCAGTCAGCGGCTCGGTCGCACTTCATTAAACTGGAACGTATTCAGTATCGGTGTCTTCGTATCGCGTTAGGTTGCATGCACTCGACTCACACCATGAGTATTGAAGTGCTGGCTGGCATGTTGCCACTCTCGGATCGGTTTACAGAATTATCTCTCCGGCTCCTCACCAGGTGTGAAGTTATGAACCCCCAGGTGATCGAAAATTTTGAGAAGCTCCTTGAGTTGAATCCACAAACTCGCTTCATGACTTTGTACCATCTGTACATAACACAGGATGTCAGCCCTTCGCCGAACATTTCCAATCATGTTTGCTTCTCCGATTTCGACAATTCGGTTCATTTTGATTTATCCATGAAGCAGGAGCTTCGTGGAATTCCAGAGCATCATCGTCCTATGATTGCTCCTGTGATATTTGCTGCAAAGTTTGGCCAAGTTGATTCCACTAAATCGTTCTTCACTGACGGATCTTTGATAGAGGAGTCAGTAGGCTTTGGTATATTTAATGAAATTTATAGTGCCAACCGTAAACTTCAAGCTCCTTGTTCCGTGTATGTCGCTGAATTAGCGGCAATACATTTTACGCTAGAAATTGTTGCCTCATTAACACCGGATCAGTACTTCATTTTCACGGATAGTCTCAGTTCTATAGAGGCTATTCGCTCCTTGAGGCCGGTAAAGCACTCCTCGTATTTTCTCATGAAAATACAGGAGCTTCTAAGTGCTTTATCTTCGCGTTATTTTATCATCACCTTTGTATGGGTCCCATCTCATTGTTCAATTCCGGGCAATGAGAAAGCGGACTCGCTTGCAAAGGTGGGCGCTATGGAAGGCGATATTTGTGATCGACAAATCGCCTTCAACGATTTTTTTCCTATTTTTCGTCAACAGTCACTCGTCAGCTGGCAGTATAAATGGAGTAAAGGAGATTTGGGGCGATGGCAACATTCTATCATCCCAAAGGTGTCGAAGAAATCTTGGTTTAGCGGGATGGATGTGGGTCGAGACTTCATTCGTGTCATGTCTCGCCTCATGTCCAATCATTATTCTTTGAACGCTCATTTATACCGGGTTGGACTGAGCGACAGCAATCTCTGTGAGTGTGGACAAGGCTATCAGGACGCAGATCACGTTATTTGGTCTTGTGCTGAGCATCGTGGTTTCAGATCGAGGCTTTATGATTCCCTTCGGTCTCGAGGTAGACAACCCAATGTGCCAGTTCGAGATATTTTGGCTGTACGTGATTTGGAGTACATGAAACTCATTTATGTGTTTTTGACTAACATTAGCCTTAGATTGTAGTTAGTTTAACCTGTATGTTTAGTATAAGTTTTTTTTTATATGTGTATGTGTGTGTTTTTTTTTCTTTTTCAAAAATTGTTCAAGTCAAAAGAAAACCATAAATTGTATAGTTATAAGTGTTTAGATAATTTAGAATTTAAATTTAACATGTTATGTAAACCATTCTTTAAATTCCCACCCTCTTCCCATCCGTAATTTGTAATTCCTATTAACCTCGAGACGGCCGCGAGTAATCGGCTGCTCCCTTCTAACTTTAGTTTTAAGATAAATGATGTATAAAAGTATGAAAATTTGGCTCTGTAAAGTTAATTCGATTGAGCCTGTATAAATAAATGATTATTAAAAAAAAAATCGATCCAGTCACTCATGCAAACACAAAACAATACAGAATTGTTGTACTCGAACACACCATACAAGAGAACATAAAGACAGTTGAATAAAGCCAGTAAACGAAATCGCACGCTTTTCTCTATCCCGTCGGTGACAAACGGACTTTGTTTTCAAGTTAAAGTTGGTTGAACCTTAGAACAGTCTTATTTTCTTCCCGACAATACCAACTGTTGTGCTAATATCTCGAGTGCCTCATCATCGCGTGTGCATTGCTACTTTAGTGTCGCAAACAAATACTGTTAACGCAAACTACAACGTGGAATTAGCATGTTAGAGCTATATTGATCGATATTAGTTTACCGTTCTTAAGCTCCAGTCGTCGGGTTAAGAGATAGGAGACAGGATTTTACTCTTATAGGCTCTATGCTCTAATATAAATTTACCTTTTAAATTTTAATATACAGGGGGAGATTATTATCGCACATACATTTGTTGACCGTTATAAGCCGATTTGCTAAACATTATTAGGGTATACAAAATTAATTCAAATAACAAAATAATTATGCCATAAGGGCTTCTAACCATGCATTCAATTGTTGTTTTTATAGGAGAATTTCCTTAGGGACCTTCCCTTATAGTGCATATCAAATTTTACTAAATTAAACCAATTCACATCAAGATATAACAGAAATTTGTGTACGTTTGGTTTACCATTTTGCAGAATTATTTCCTAAATCGGTTTTGGCATTGAGTCAATGTAACTTTCCAACAATTCCGATGTCATGTTTCGCCAGTCGTCTCTTACGCATATTTGTATGTCTCGAATGCTTCCAAACTGCCGTCAACCACTGTAAACTCGCCTCTCAATCCGGACTACGAGCTGGCTTATGTATAACCTGCAGGTTTCTTTTGAAAAACTTTGCCAAAGACTTCTTGCTCACGTGGATTGCAGCGTTATCCTATTGAAAGGAGAGGTTGTTTGTTAATAACATAGAAACACTGTCCAGTTGCTCCTCAAAGCTCTTTGATTTGATTCCGGTAGAAATTCTGGCAATGTTAGTTTTGCCACTTCAGGAAAAAGCAGTCCACACCATAAGACTGCCTCCTTCAAAGTTTCTGCTCAACTTTACCTGGAGATTATTTCGAATATCATGCCCATAATATGCGCAGCAGTCAGGATATTAGATTAGGTGCCGATCCAATTTATGGGAAAAATTTGACCACAGATTAAAGAAAAAAAAGCAGCGCTCAAAAGTTTTGTCCTCACCTATGCAAAATTTGAGCTCAATCGGACTGTTTTGTCACATGCGTTGACTAAAGGTGAAGCTGCAGGGCCTTTTTGCATATGATATACAGGTTAGGTTAATTATCACTTCACGATTTTTGAGACTAAAAATCACAAACACAACAAAACAAACATTGCTAACCAATGGATGTTCCTGTGGAGGAAACGTTTCTTGGCGATGAATTTTCCAAATTGTCCGCAAATAAGGCCCATTGAGAAATGTTGGGCTTTGATGAAAGGAAGGCTGCGGAAGAAGGCTTGAGGTCGAATAGTGGCTGACACGATCCAGAAAGGTAATAAAAGCTCTATTGGGATGCTTCAAACCATCCAAACCAGGTAAGACAATACCAAAATAGTACACCTCTCAGGTATGCCAATTAACAAGATTTGTAATTTGAGAGACATTTTGCTTGCAATTCTTAGGTATTTTACCTCTTAATCTGAGCTCGTAAATGCCAAGGCTGGTTATCAAGATAAAAATTAGGTATCCATATCTTATTTTCTCCAGCTGTGGTAGCTCTACTGAAATGCCTGACAAACTATGTAAACAATGGTATATCACTGAATCAATTTTTCGTGCCACTGGAGTTTTAATAACTTCGTCCAATGGTTCCTGAACCTGTTTCGAGGTCATCCAGGTTCGGTTTGTTACCTACTAAATCTGAAAACAATGATGAAAGTTTGAACAAATTGCAAAACAATGATATGTCGATGGATTGGGTTTTGAGCCAATGGAAATGTTCCTTAAGGGGCTGCAAAATGAATGTGATCAACAGGATGACAAAATGGAAAGAGCTCATACGAATTTTAGATCACAACTGGTGCAGTACATCGAAAAAAGTAGCGAGTAGCTTCTCTAGAATGTAAAAAATCAGAAATTAGTCAAACCCGGTGCAAGCGCTGCTACGCTTGCAACAAAATGAATGAAAATTTATTAGAAACTTTTTTTTCGTTACGTAAAAGAAGGTTCAAACTTCTATCTGAACATGCTTTTTACCCGAAAAATACAAATATTGTGTTTAAATTGCCTGAATAGTTCACATACTTGGTTTAAATTTATGTTTCATCAGAGCCCTTTTAGAGCCAGGGTCTAAAACCACTATACAAACATTTCTTTCCATCAAAAACCACCACATGCAAAATGTGGTTGCATTTGCTTGATTAACTATCGAGTTATGCAGAAATTTGTGTTTCATTTGTATGAGATCCCCCCCCTTTTCAGCAGAGGGAGGGATCTTCAGCCATCATACAAACATTGTTTGCCTTCAATACCCTCCTCATGCCAAATTTGGTTCCATTTGCTTCATTAGTTCTCAAGTTAAGCAGAAATTTATTTTTCATTTTGTATGGGACCCCCCCGTCACCCCTTTCAGAGATAGGAGGGTTTTCAAACTACCATGCACACATTTTTGTCTTCAATAACCTCTACATTTGGTTCCAGTTGCTTGATTAGTCCCGAGATATGCAGAAATTTATGTTTCATTTGTATGAGAGACCCCCTTTTCAGAAAGACGAGGGGTCTCAAACGACTTTATACACCATTCTTGCCTACAAAAATCTATACATACCAAGTTTGGTTCCATTTGCTTGATTATGCGATTTATGCAAAAATTTACTTTTCATTTGTAGGAGAATCCCCCTGTTCAAAAAGGGAAGGGGTCTCAATTTATCATACAAACGTATCTTGCCTTTAAAAATCTCCTCAGGTCAAATTTGGTTCCATTTGTTTGATTAGTTCTCGAGTTCTCGCAAAAATTTGTGTTTCAATTGTATGAGAGCACCTTCTTCCAGAAGAGGGAGGGATCTCGAACTATAATAAGTTTCCGAGTCTTTAAGGGTCAGACAGACAGACAGACCGACAGAAATTGATTTTTATGTATAGAAATAAGCTTAACAATCTATTTCTGGAAATCATTTCCTGGTTAAGAATTTGTGGCGCTTTTTTTACCAATGAAACTTTTAACAAGATTTTTCCTGGCATTTACCATAAGTATTTTGATTAGACAAAGTTTACTTGGAATAGCGGCTCAAACAATATTTTATATTTTTTATTATTTGCACAGATAAAAATATATTGAATTTTCTGCGGTATCTAATGCACATAAAGGGAATGCTAGATTTGGCAGAAAATAATGGGACAGTTCATGTAAATTTTAGTATGATAACGCCTGAATTTAGCCTGTTGTATGAGAGCATTGTTGCATGGCACATGAAAGATTGCAAACAATTTCGTTGTTGACGCCTCCATTGGCTTCGAATTAAACGAGGGGAAATTTTATGTGATAGTTAAAATTAATTATTTTTTCTGTATGTGACTAATGTATAAGGATCTGTTTGAACAACAGAGATCAATTGTTCCCAAACTCTCAGCGAAAAAAAAGAAAGAAAAAATCCAACGAAGCCTTGCACGGAATATCCCTAACCTATTCAGCCTGGCACGTAGCTGAATAAATTATAGTAAGCTTTGTTCAAATACTGCTCACAAAACTTGAGCACAGAAAAATCCTATCACTGAATATGTTCGGTTTTCCTCCACTTGCCCATAAACCACCAATCCCTCGCAGGGTAAAAATAGATTACTTCGAAACCATCAAAATCTCATTAACAAAATTAGCTTGAAACGCCCCTCGCAACGACGGCATCAACGAGAGTTCTCCAACCTCACCAACCACAGAAAACATCCCTCTCTGTTCCTTACACTGCAACAACTCGTTTCAACCATTTTTTTTGTTCTTCCTTTTGCTCCACCATCTCTCCATGGCAGGAAATTATCTTCCATCTATCCTGAAAGGGAGCAATTTTGGGCAAGACTTGTGGCAAAAGTAGCAAAGTAGAGGCAGTCTTTTTATGCGCACATGCTTGAACCTCACTCAACTACAAAGTTGTTTCCACCTCACTCTTTTTATCCTTGGGAGCGTTTTCGGAGGAGGTCTGGTCTGTTTTTCGGTTGGGAAAGTTCCACCGGCTTAAAATGTATACGATTAAAATAAAGTACGATTCGCTTTCCAAACAATCTCGGAAGCCACAAATAAAACTATCTCTGGTTTTCAACCCCACTGCCCGGCGACGAGGACGACGGTGACGGTCCTCTAATGGTGGCCGATGAAAACGTCGAAAACGATAATTTTAGAACTGCTGGCCCAGATCCCTTCGCCGATCCTGGATCGAACCGGAAGGAAAGCGGATGTCGGTTCTTCTAATTGCTCACATCACGGTTTTGTTATTTTTCGAACGGGTTGAAATTTAAACTGATCCATTTATTTCAACTTTTCCGAGGATTTGGGAGCGGGACAAGGACCGGAAAGTCAAACCGGAGGTAATAAATTCCAATTCATTTGAGTTGGGATGTGTGTTTGTAGTGTAGTCCGTATCCAGAGCTCCAGACGGTTCTCTTCGGGGCCATCATGTGGAGTTGGTCTTATCCTCTTCACATATCAAAGGTCCAGCCGGTGCCGAGGTGAAGTGAGAAAACAAATGGAAATATGTATACAGCAATCAAAGTCTGTGCTCATTTTGGAATGATATGGAACTTCGGGTCCGGAAGCAGAACCAAGACGACGAGATTAACGAGCATTGTTCTCGAGGAAACGATCTACTGCTTCGTCTTGCCTCATGCCTTCATCCATTTCACAGAAGTGATAGTTTCGGTCGTCGGTTATCCGGCAAAACAGGGTTAAACAAATGGAATTAAAGTTTTATTGGATTGTTGTTTTGTGAAGTGGTTCGATAATGGCTCTTTTCCGGCGTTTGTTTCGTTTTGGGTTATGGGTTCACTTCGGCTGGCTGTTTTTGGCAGAGATTATGGGATTACTGAAGGTCTCATCCGATGAATTTACGGGACGGTTTATTACTGTTTTTCTATCGAACTGTTTGGGCGGAAGCAGTTATCCAAACGAATGAATACTATGTTCGTTTGCTATTTGGGTTATTTTAACGTTTTTTTTTCTTTCTAATTTTTAACGTTTATTATGGCTTGCTCAAAGATGTGAGTCTATGGTTGAACATAAATTTTGCGCATATTACAAGCATCAACATGTTTTGTACGCATACCAGAACACAGATACGCTCTTAAGAACTCGCACTGCCTGCTCGAGAAGCTGCAAGTACATTGTTCGCAACACAGTCAAAAAATCCAAATTTCAAATTATCCAGTAAATTCATTAAAAATCCACCTAAATGACTTTTGTTATGCTGAATAGTCGAGCATATCTAATCTCTCATCTAATCTAATCTAATCTCACACTAACGCAGCCAATTCTTGAAAGCATCCTGGAAAATAATGGTTTCTTGAATACATCATTTGTTTTAAAAATCAGAAGATACTGGATTTTCGAACACTAGTAACAGTGTCGGTCACTAAAGGTGAAAAAAAAAATCAACCCGCTCAGACTTGTACCGTGTGACCTTCTCTGGTTAAGACGTTCCTCAATACGATGAATTGCAAAAACTTCACTTGAGCGGTTGTTCGTACCTCGGGTCATGATATGCCAAAAATCCAATTAGATGGGGCATTTAACCTCACATTGCGGCATAAAGGTACGCTGGTTCAATTGCGGGGAAAACATTAAGATGGCGCCAACGGAAGAAAGAAAACTTCAATCCCACCTGGTTTCCATAGTACTAACTACACCCAGGACTGTCAATTTCTTCGGGGACAGCCAAAACCCATGATGCTCCGATTTTAAAAACAGAAGCAGGTATCTTCAAAAAACCTCGATTTTTCTAATCCTCTTAAAAGCATTGGTCTGGCAATGCTTCCCACTGTGAAGACTATTTTTAAGCAATAAACATTAAAATGGCTTCTTCTTGCACCAATCATTTCCTTCAATGGATTTCCAAATGAGGTCTTATTCCTAAATTGGGAATCGTTAAGAGACGAGCCTGTCACCGGTTTAAAGTCTCTTTAATAAAGACATCTAATCTAATCTAAATTGGTAACATTCAAATTACCGGTTATGGTGCATTTGCCATTTGTGAAACATGACTTTCTGAAATCACCTGAACTATCACTATCAGAATCGTAATCCATGCAAAGCCGCTTGAAGTAATCGTGCACTTTTTTCTTCTGGGGGGCCTCTTATAAGAATTTTAATGAATTCTTATTGATCCTACGAAAACAGCATTTTTGAACATGTCCTTTTCTGTCACAAAAATGGCAAGTGAAATTTGAATACCTTCCTCTACTGGATGAACGCTGGCCAGATCTCGAACGACTACTATTTATTCGTAGATTCCACCTTTCAAACCGCGACCTGCCCCTCTATTTTCTCCAAAATTTCTTGGATCATGTTCTGGTGATTTCCTGTCTTACCTATAATTTACCGAGTTTACATGCCTATCCTCGTAAATCATCAAAGCATTAGCTGTAGTAATCTCGTTGTTCTTTATATTTTTTCCGCCATTCTTTAATTCAATTTCTCTTCATCCAATAAACGCTGCACATCTGTGTTAAAAACCCCGTTTACTAATTGACACTGTATTGCAGAATCCCTAAACTCTTTAAAATCACACACTTCAGCCAGAAGTTTAACGACAAAAAAAAATTCTCTTGGCTCATTTGGACCTTGTTTTCGAGATCGAAATTTATTGTGTAGGACAATCTCCGAATCTACCTAATCAAAACGCTCTTTGAGTTTCCTGGTAATCTCCTCATACGTTAATGTTCTTAAATCCGTAGCCGGATACAATAATTTTAATTCCGCAAAGGTGAGAAGCCCACAGCAACTCATAAATATATCTTTCTTCCGATCTTGCACGATGTTATTACTTGAAAAAAAAAAAATTCTATCAATTCAACGTAATTCAAGAAACTTGTTCCCGGCACATAAGAGTCAACCGTACCGATCAGTACCATATTGTTAAACTGTACCAATAGTATATATGACAATTTACTTAAAAAGCTTAACCAATGAACAGAACAAAGCATTTACCTACCTCAATTTCAAGGACGGCCACATCAGTTAACGTCTTTTCTTTTCGTTGACCGAAGTTTCCCCAATGGAAGGTCGATCGGTACCTCAACTAGCAACAATGATCAATTCTCAACACGTCCCTACAAACTGCAACCGTGGCCTTAACCTGACCGGCAATGGCGTCACACGAAACCAACCATACAAAAGGAAAAGAAAAAAATAATATAAGTAAAATGGCTACATCAACAAAAGCCTTAAACAATTCAATTCTATTCCGGTTCAATAATTCCAATATCATTCAATGCAGCACGTTAATCCAAATACATAAAGCAGAGCCAGGCTTTTTGTTCCTTTTCCTTACGTTTAATTGCTCACCTATAAAATTTTCTGCTTCCAATGAAAACTTCACTCTGTTGTTGTTAGCTTGACAGACTCAATCCGAATCAACTATTGCTTACAGTTTTCACCGGGAAAAAAAACTTTTACTCGTCTAACTTTATTAGCCGAGCACTTGCTACTACTTTTTCTCGTTGTCAGTATAATATTCCGTCTTAATAAACAACACAACTTTATCTTTAAAAGTCCAACACAAGAAAAATACACTCTTTTATTCATTCCACTTCTTCAATGCTAAATGTAAACAAAAGATATCCGGAGCAATTTGCGATTAGGGCGTACATGCAAAATATAAACAAAATGTTTTTTCAATGCAATGCATAATTATTACTTCTAAATCATGAGTTTTTACTTTTTTGTCCTGATTGTGCTTCAATTTTTATTATTAGGTATTGTTTTTGCAAAGGGCGTAGAGTTATTTCTTAATCAAAACCATTCACTTTGCGATTTACGCCATATTGATTGTTGACAAAGTGAAAGGCGTAATTTAAATCAAAACATAAACATGGCGTAAAGTAAAAGGCGATACTGAAAAAAATCAAAACAACGGCGAAAAGTAAAAGGCGATACTGATAAAATAATCAAAACAACGGCGAAAAGTGAAAGGCAGAAGCCGAAATCAAAAAATCAAAACAACGGCGAATAGTATAGGGCGATACTTTTATTTCCAGTGCTAGTGGGGCCAACATTGAAAATGGCGTAATCAAACATCCTAGTATAGACAGGCGAATATTAAAAATGTGGAAATTTCATTGAATAAAGAACGAATGCCCATAAGTATTATATATGAATCAGAAGCTGGCTGTGTTCTCTGTTTGTATGCTAGATTGTATTTGAATTTATTCGTTAATTTGTAAATTAATGTTCGAAATTCTACTTGCAATATTACAATCATCATTTCCCGTTTGTTTACATTCTGCATGTTCGCCCAAATCGCAAATTGCTCCGGATATCTGTTGATTGTAGGGACGTCTGATTATGTATCGATTAATCGATTAATCGATTAATAGCCCATATAATCGAGTAATTTTTAATCGATTAGCTGAAACTCAGTAATCGGGCTACTCGATTAATTTGCTTCGATTAACCTCTCGATTCATTAAAATAAAAAAAACATAAATAATGAATGTATTTTTTTTTTAGTTTGCTTTGGGTATGTCAATTTTTTTTTTAAGTATAAAAAAAATACATTTTTATTTGCTCTACTTTATAGTCAAACATAATTTTATATATTATAAATTATAATCTCCAGATTCTTAGCTAAAAAGTTGCTTGTTGGGAGTATCCAAATGCGACCAATCGAAAACGAGGTCATGCATAGGCAATTTACTTCAAAATTATTGTAATGATTGAAGAATCGACTTTAAAAAAGTTTCAGGTGTTTCAATGCGGTGCTCATAATGGTAATGCAGTAAACAATCAATTCGATGATAAGATCCATCATCCTTGTAACTTGAAGCAAGATCACTCCTCTAGTGCACTTATTGAAAATAGTAAATAATTAAAATTGGAATGAACCTTACCTCAGTGTTCATTTATAAACTAAATACTTTCAGAGCTATGCAAATATGGAACTTCAGTCAAAGGAAGCCATTGTTTTGAAGGAAAGGATATTACCATAGACTAACTCTAAGACCAGTAGGTACCGAACAAATACGATTTTTTTCTTGGCTCAGTCAGTACTAGCGCATCGGTCCCAAGCTCGGTCCCATGCTTAATAATGCGCCCCTAATAATGAACTCACACGAACACACTCTCAGACATTCTGTCAAAATAACACAGCAAATCAAAACAACGGCGGAAATATTTACAGCAAGGTGCTGGCTTCAAGGTGTACTTCGGACCAAGGGGTTCTACAACAGTAAACCAATTTCAAATCGCTAGTTGCATATTAATTGTTGATATTACACTTCATTTGGAAATATTTCAAGGACATTGAAAAAGTGAGGTTGCTGAAAATTCTAGATTTTTTTTTTCATTAGGGTGAATCTAACATTGAGAGATTCTCTCCGGGCTCACTCTCTTTCATTCATTACAGCGCCATTATAACACTTTCGAGGCATCCTTTAGTACAGATCGAAACACAACAGTGCTGGCTAGCATACTCTACAAATAGTAGAATGAAAAACGTACAGGTGATTGGAATATGAATGAAAGAGAAAGTAGTCAAAGAGAGTCTCTCAATGTTAAATTCGCCCTAATGAAACAAAATTCTAGAATTGCAACATTTCGTGATCCACGATTTAAGAAATTCACTTCGCATGTCCTCAATTATAGCCTTTAATTTAAACTGTTTTTCCTCTTCTGGTGAAAAAAAACTAAGGATGGTGCAAAAGGATGGAAACCTATTCGATGTCCCGTACAAATAACGCACCATAACAGAAAATATCAGACGATTTTTTGTCATTTCACGATAGTTTAGTGTCAGATGTAAATCACGCACATATTCCGGATAGTGCGGGATACCTCCTGCACTATCCGGAATAGGAAGTGGAACTAAGACAATATCTAAATGCGCCGTTAGTATCGAGGACTAGCGACGCATTGTTGACTTGGAAAACTATCCGAAATCAATACCCAAACCTGTTTAAAGCAGCGATACTTTTGTATTTCCGCGACTTCGGTACCTTCCGAACGATTATTTTTTAAGGCTGATCAAGTAATCACCAAGAGAATCCGTTTATCTGGTCCTGACTTGGACAAAATCCCTTTTGAATTCCATTCATGATAACATGTAGCGAAAACAAGATCTAGAATACATAGCAATCGTATTTTTGTTGGATCAATTATGTTATATTATATTAAGGAATGAACGAACAGTCGTTAAAATGATTACTAAAGTGTTAATTATTCACTTATTTCATATTTTGAAAATGCTGAAAACTAATCGAACTACTCAAGGTAATCGATTAATTATGGACGATTAATCGAACTATTCGATTAACTCTACAACACTAATTCGATTAATCGTTAATCGATTAATTCAGAAAATCAGACATCGCTAGTTGATTGGTTTAACAAGGTTGGCACCTAATGCCCTATCTGCATTTTTGACCGTTACGCTGAACGTCAGTACACTGAACTAAATCGAATGGACATAATAATACGGAAATGAGAAGAGCCACATGTAGTGACGTAACTCTCCATTTGATTTATCCAGAAGAGTCCCGTCTCTGCAGGTGACTTT
>JASCZW010017039.1:0-17684 GCA_034211315.2 Aedes japonicus | reverse complement strand
AGTAATTTCTTTTCTTTGTTTTTACACAGCAGCTGTCAAACCAATCGACGCTAGTACATTAGCTCTTGAGTATGCACAATTGGAAATTAGCAATTTTCAATGTTTTTTTATTTGCGCTATTTAACTCTGTTTTTGAAAACAACCTACATTCACTCAAACTACATATCTGATATGCTCGTACAATTTTATATCGTATTTGCTAATATGCGTGAAAGGCTATACCTTTTGCGAAAAGAAGTAATTTGTATGTTTCCAATTAAGTCATACTTTAAATAAATCCATTCGTTTCGGCTTGACCTGCCATTTTCGAATGCAGCCCCGTATAAACAAGTATTTTAAAGGAATTATACCATTTATCGATTTATAATTATTGTAGTAATCTTCCAACAATTATAAACTGAAGATAAAGTGTATCATATCGATGATATATGTTATGGTAAATCAAGATCTTATCATAACATAGGTTGTTAAATATCATTACCATACAAAAAAGGACTTTTTTTTCGAACAAAATTTCCGGTGTATTATACAGTAAATAATTTGTGAATAATATATTTTTCTGCATTTTTACTTTAGGTGGTATCAGTTATGGCTATATCATAACATATTTTTTTCAACCATTACGATATACGTTAACACAATTTAAAAATAAATACGATATAAAAAGATAATAGATATCGTTACAGTATAGTAATATTATATGAGAATTTCAATCATGATGATAACTGCTGCAATCATGATATCATAATAGATAATACTTTTTCCCGTTTTTCCTCCCTATCGAAGTAAATAAAAACACTCCTTTGATTTTGACATTTGTTTTATTGAAAGCTTCTCATTTGTGATAAATGTATAGAAAAAGAGGGAATACTCAAAAACCGTTAAAGATAAATATTTTAACCATTTTAGCCAAGAGCTCATAATGATGGTTATTTTTCAATTATCGAAAATGAGGGTACAATAGTCAGACCAATTCATAAGATTTTGAAAGATTTCAATGGAACATATTTTTTATTCAATCCAATACTTGCAAGAAGAACATTAGATGATTGGTTTGAGGTTTCATCAATCGACAATCAAAGGTATATTATTAAAGTCAACAATACTGTTCACAAGTGGATTAAAATTCAGTTACTTAATAAAATTGCAACATACCCTTCACGTAGATAAAACCGCTTCCTTACAAATACATATTATAATGATCAGTATTATAACATAAGTCATACATTTTGTGATAATAAACTAAAAATTACGTGTTTTTAAAACAGTTTCCTGTTCTTTTGTTTATCGCGACCATAATTCATATCTTCCCTTCGTTAAATAATACAATGGATGACCAAGGGATATACTATACGGCACTGTTAATTTCTTGTTTGTGAAATCACTATCATATAGAATACTTGCTTACGGTGGTTGCTTCAGCGTTTGAATGGTTCCTTACATACAACAGCATTATGCACGGATGATACGTATAATGGTAATTATAACGTGAATGGAAAATGTATAATAAAGATCATACATCTAATGGTAATTTTCTATTCGGGGCATCATTCCACCAGACGGCCAGACTATAGAACTGGTGCTTTGGAACAAGAAAAGAGACAAGCGAGCTCACGACCCAAGCTTCTGACTTAGAATCTGTGTTTAACAAATAACGAATCTATACATATCGCTATCATGCCTTATCGTTGCAATTCAGTTAGGGCTCACCGTTGCTGCCATCTTCTATTGCCATTAACAGAATGTCTACAATGTTTTCAAACTAATTGGAAGTCTAGTGGGAAGTCAAACTTTTCGAAACCCTGGCAATCGGTAAAAACCGATGAAGATTGATTCGGTTTTCAGCTATATTGATTACTCGCGAGTTACTCGGTGCTTCAAAGCAACTCAGAGTAGAGCTGTCTCATGCCTAGTTTCTTATAAGTCTTCAGATGGCTAAAATATTTGTAATCTTTATCAGGTATCTTGAATCCTATGGTGCGATTACAACAGTGATATGGCCGGAAGTCGGAAAAACGTTCTTGGACATAACGCTTCCGTAAACACTGTTTACCATTGCCTATACGGATATTACTATTTGGGCATAAAAAATGTACATTTGCTAAAATTCATGCTGAACATCATTCCATAGTTTCATAATGGATTCGTCTGTACTAGGAAAATTAGTATTTTTGTCGCAAGGAAAGAGCGAAAGTTTACCAGGAGTTTGGTCCAAAAAAAAAGATCTTGAATAGTGGACTTATACAAAGGATGTCCGATTGTGTACCTGAACGAAACCAAAGAACAATTTGAAAGTAGGCCCTGCGGAAGGGCTGACTTTAGATCGATTCAAGAAACATTTGGTTGACATTTGGGACCTAATTCCTCAGAAAATCGTGCGTGCCAGCTGCAATGGGTTAACAAAGCGTTTGCGCAAAGTTATCATGGCAAAGGGCGGAGATTTGAATTTAATTAATATGGTTTATTTCTATACCATGTATCTTTCAAATAAAAAATAAAAGCTATGATTTGGTTGATTTGTTTTTGCTGTGGTTCGATTTTGTTTCTAGCGTAGCGCCTGTGTAGAGACACCTGTGTATCTGCCATATTCAAAATTGCTGTCTGTATGTCTGTCTGAACATTATAGGCTCGAAAACTACTGAACCGATCGGTGTGAAATTTTGTTTGAAGGGATTTTCGGGGCCGGAGAAAGTTCTTAACGACCCCTCGCTCTGGAAAGGAGGGGTCCCATACAAATGAAACACAAATTTCTGCACAACTCGAGAACTAATCAAGCAAAGGAAACCAAATTTCGCACGTGGAAGTTTTTTAAGACAAGAAATAATTCTATGGTAGTTCGAGACCCCTCCTCCCTCTGAAACGGGAGGCCCTCATATAAATGAAAGTTTCTGCATAACTCGAGAACTAATCAAGCAAATCGAACAAAATTTGGCTTGTATAGATTTCTAAACAAAAAAAATGTTTTAAAATGACTTAAGACCCCTCCCTTTTCCGAAAGGCGGGGCTCTTGTATAAATGAAACACAAATTGCGGCATAACTCGAGAACTAATCAAGCAAATGGAACCAAATTTGACATGTGGAGGTTTCTGGAGGCAAGAAATGTTTCCATGGTATTTTGAGACTCCTTCCCATTCTGAAAGGAGGAGCTCTGCTACAAAACACAAATGTCTACATAACTTGAAAAATAACTAAGCAAATGGAACCAAATTTGGCAGGTGGTTTTTGAAGGCAAAACATGTTTCTATGGTTAGTTGACACTCCACCGCCTTTAGGAAGGGGGAGCTCTCATACAAATGAAACACAATTTTCGGCATAACTCGAGAACTTCTCAAGCAATTGGATTAAAATATGGCATGAGGAAGTTTTAAAAGAAAGAAAAATGTTTTAAAATGTTTTTATGGTATTTTGAGACCCCTCCCATTCTGAAAGGGGGGGCTCTGCTACAAATGAAACACAAATTTCTGCATAACTCGAGAACTAATCATGCAAATGGAAACAAATTTTACATATGGAAGTTTTTGGAGACATTAAATGTTTCTATGGTAGTTCGAGCCACCCCCCCCCCCCCCCGTCTCATTAAGGAGGGGATCTCTCATACTAATGAAACACAATTTTCTGCATAACTTGAGAACCAGTCAGGCAAATGGTATCAAATTTGTCTGACCCTTATAGAATTGCAGCTACAGTACCGATCAGAGTGAAAATTTTTATGTAGGGGTTTTTGGGGCTGATGAAGATACTTATGATTGTTTGAGCTCCTTTTTCCCTCTGGAAAGGGGGCTCTCATGCAAATGGAACACAAATTTCAACCTCGCACCGAGTTCAGCTTGTTTTCGATACAATCCTTATCTGCATAACACGTAACCAAACTCAATCAATTTTTCCCCTGAATCTTCAGTTAATGCTCTAGCCTAACTTGAATCTAAAACCGAACAAAAAAATTTATTTCCCTCTTCTGTTCGGGACACCACCGCCAATTAGAACTTGAGAAGCAACGAGTGAATTTGAAAAATTTATTAGCCTCAACTTTTGGACACCGGGAAAGAAGAAAAAAAGAAGCTGCTGGAAATTGAAGCCGTTGATGGACGCAAACGGACTGCTCGGATCACGATGACTATAATGGACGATTTTCCAACTCCACATGGCTGCCACAACGCTCGTTCCGAGTTGTTTTTCACTTGCATCCCGAGCCACCTGGCACCATGCAGAAGAAAGAAAATTCCCGGGAGGAGATGGAGTGGCTATTTTCGATGACTTTGTTGGCCGTAAAACGTGGAAAAGCGGTCCGAGATTTACGGAGCTGAACCATGTTCCTGAAGCGGCTACCACTAACACCGACGGGCGATAAAAGTTCGTCGGGATGGAAAGGTGTTTGAAGTTTGCTGGGAAATCAGGCTAGCGATAAGGATTTTTATTGCCATTGGACGCTGAGTGAGGGGGAGTGGGGGATTCGAATCAATCCCGTGTGGAGACTAATTTAGGGTGCTTTACGACTTCGGGATGGATGGTTGAGTCTAGATAAGACGGGTGATTGAATGTTCGGCACCCAAACAGGTTAAGGCACCGATTGAGATATGTTCATGAAATTTTCAGTTCAAACACGACGAGTCAATCTTGCCAACCAAAAAAAAAAAAAAACAAATTAGCAAAATGATACTTGTGTGAGGAAACCGTGTGAGTCGACGCCGTTAAATCAATTGAGATGATTTACTCAAAAGCCAAGCGAAATAAACAACAGCCAACTCTGATTCGAAAAGGAAACCTCGTTAGTTTGCCGCAACCAAACAAAAATTAAAAAAAGAAAAAAGAAAAAAAATGAAAGCGAGATGAAAAGCAAAACTCCTTCCCTTCTCGAAATGGCCATAGCATTAGCAGCGAAGAGCATCAGCACGCAAAGAGCGCCGGTTGGTGTACCTATATTTCTATTTCTTCTAATAAACTGACAGCCGTGGTATTTTTTAAAAATATCTTCTTCCCACCGAAATAGAAACGGTAGTTTTCTTGACATTCGCTGGTGCTCTTTTTCGACGACGACGACGACGATATGATTCTGCCTTGAGCATCAGCAGCTGTTTGCCATGCACGAACAGCTCTCTGCCGACTCTTTCCGCTAAATATTTTGAATGCCCTGAATATCCGAGCGCCTGAAAGGCCTCTCGCCCCCGGAAAAACGGAGCGCCGCCGGGGGTTGAAGTGTTAGTTAAATAAATATTGCGCCATTTAGTCAGAACGGCTTTGATCGTGCGATGGCACGGCGCGGTGAAGGTTACGCAAATCGAAATCCGTAATCGTCGGAGGTAAATCATTCTCGCTTGGCTTGGAATTAGATATAGAGAAGAAGCTTCCAGGAAGCTGCCACATCCTGTCGTTGAATCTCGGAATGAAATCGTATTTCATAACATATTGGGATTCCACCAACGCACGCAGCAGAACGACCTCACACCAGAAAAAAAAAGCAAATCGATTCTGACTGGCCAACAACGGCAACGACTACAACAACGACAGGAACGGTTCATATGGACTGCAGAAAACGAATATAATTTGCGCTTGTTGTTACCCGGAAAAAGGACGAGGAAAATGGCCAAAACTAAAGCAATAACAGTCGCCATAACGACGCCACTGAGGCACTCTGTTCTCTCTCTCTCCATCCCGTGATGAGTTTGAGGTATTCGTATGTGGCATCGCACTAAGCTTGGCCCCTGGACACGTCCCGAGTCGTAATTTCCGACCCCTTCAACCCTTCGCACACCTCCTGATCCCGTCATAAAATCCGGTCAAACCACGCACTGGCCATCCACCGTACTGAGACCGCTCGCTGTGGCTTCCCGGCCCGGTGTACATTAAAACTAAATTCAACCTGCCAAAATAAATCCCCACCGCCGCCGCGGAGAATAGTGCGAAGTTCGTGTGTCGTTGGCGTTTCGGTTGTGCGGCGACAGCAGCTTTTACCCGCAGAAAATCCTTTTTCGGGGGCTGTCGCTGATTTCCATCGCCGGCATACGAAGCGCGATATTACGCAACTGCAATTTCAAACCCTCCTCCCACCGCCACCTTTCTCTGATCAAATTTCTCGGACTGCCGGACTCCAGGCCGGAGCCATAAAATGCGGATTTCATTCCTGCTGATCCCCGCCGGAATAGAATAATTACGGCAATTGGCAAATTTTGCACTTCCAAAGCAACGTCGGTATAGGCAGAAATTCAAAAATCAGATTCTCCCACCTTTCACCACCCAGTTTCGAAAAAAAAATCACTCACCTCATCCCCTCCTGCCAGCGTCTTCTTCCATTATACAGTCATTCGTGTATTGGCATTTCCACGGAAATCCAAGTGACAATTCCCAGCGACAATGGCAAACACCAGCCTCCTCTGATGGGAAATCGAATCTCCCGCGCGGAAAACTTGTTAAGCGAATGTCGAACTTCTTTTTTTCCGGTGGCCGAAGTGGGTTTTGGTCGGTGGGAGGGTCGGTTAAACGAGTTAAATTATCTGCGTTTCGTCCTGGAGCTGAGCCGGTTGGTAGCGTGGCGGAAACCCTTTCCCACGGCACGACATTGGAAGATTTATTTCGTGATGGCAACGGCTGCTGTTACACACGGAAGGACGACGACGACGACGACGACGACGGAATCAGCTTGACAGTTCATCCGCAGAGTAAATAAAAGAAATCGATTTTTTTTTGTGTGTGTTTGCTCTGCAGATGGGCTTGAGATGATGCGATGGAGAAACACAATGCCTACTGAGGAAAGATACAACATTGTCATATCATGTTTATCGGTTGGTGTGGATGGCTGACGAGGGGGAAAAAGCGAAGGTCGAGTTTTCAAAAGGATTTATCGTGTGGCTCTTGTGTGGTGTTTTGAACATTTTAAAGGGTTTTCAATGTATAGTTGAGTTTCGTATTACGCAGTTAGTTTCAAGTACTCATATTTTGAAGTTTTGAAGCACTCTTTTAATCAAGTTATTATGCTTTCATTTCAATATTGTTTGGCTCATTTCTCTAGTAATTCATGGTAATGGGCTAGCTAATTGTTCGATTTTTCTCGAATCTAAAATCACTCTCGTGAATTTAGAGTAGCACCTGCCAAAGAAATATTTTATTCTAATATGCAATTTACTTACAACTTAACAATATTTACATACTACAAACTATTTTACTATCCAAGCACTCAACACAGAACATTCCTTTCCTATCTATTGTGACTCTGCTTCAATCCATCTTTCTCAGAGTCAGAACAGACCCGACATACCCAAGCTTGACCGTTCTTCTACCAGCAAGATCATCCCTTTCCAAGTAACAATATTATTTTATTCCAGCCACTCCTCCCGGCTTTGTTGATAAAACTAAATTCAAAGCTGTTTTGTCCATCAACACCTCCTCTATGCATCTTTAAAGCCAAAATGTGTACAAAGTGGCCCACTCTATTGACGGTTGTGCAAACAAATGTATAAAACCTTTATAATACCATAAAGAGTTTGAAAATGTTCTAGTGAAAGATGTTATGACCACTTAAGAACCTTCATAAAACCTATTGGCTGTCATCAAAACCAGCATAGGGCCAAATGGCCACAGCTGTCAAACTTGGTTGATCTGTTCTGCTTTGTTCCATTCTCTGCTCTTCTGATTATAATAGTAAATAATATCTGAGAAATAAGTTCTAGTGTTAGTGGAAATTTTGTTTGACAGCAACATATCCTAAACAAATTGAGTTTTATATAGCGTAACACCCCGTTCACACTACAACTTATATTACGTGATATAGACTATCTTGAATATTGGCACTATAAAAGCTGAAAATTAATGCGCCTCGGAAATTATGCAAGTTTGCATCAACAAAAACTAAATTGAAACAAATATATACGATAAATTAATCATGAATTCCCGGAAAATTAATGGAATTCAAACAGGTTATCTTAAACAATTCCGAAATCGGTCGCCGATCTACAGTTCATTTGCATCACATTTAATATTTGGTGTATTTATTTTAGCGCTTGAAAGAAATCACAGTTCTTCCAAAAAGTCAACTTATCTTCGCAATGGCTACTATAAAACTATTTGGTCATTTGGTGACTTCCCGCAATGCCAATTTGCCGTTTAATGCATTTACTGGAGGCAAAACGGATTTCAAAATGCTTTTTCGATTGACCATAATAAGATAATATGAATGAGTGCTTAAACGGCATTTAAAAACAGCATTTTACGAGTTCATAAAGTCAAAATAAAACCTTTGAAAGGAGTATAAGAAATTTTGCAGACAAGGATTCAAGATCGTTGTTAAAAAGTTGTGTAGGTTCTCATAAACCTGACTAAAATATAAAACCTATTGGCACCTCCTGGAACCATAATAAAACCAAATCGATTTCCAGTGGCGTTCATAAAACTTTAATAAAACTTAATTAAGCTGGATGGTTTTGGCAATGTAACTTGGGTTCTGTAACATCACCGATAGCGATGTACCGTGATCGCTGTCGCTATCGGTCGAAGTTTGTGTATTAATGGGTGGCAACAGAAATTTTGGATTTTTTTCGAGGCCCCTATGCTCAATAGCAAACGAGCTCAGAGAGAAATGAGATTTTTTATGTGTTCTCTCTCTCTCTTTCTCTCTCTCTCTCTCTCCCTCTCTCTCTCTCTCTCTCTCCTCTTTCAGCTTGTATGTTTTATTTTGTTTATACTTGCTCAATTTTGCACAAAATGCCGTCTAAACAAAAAAAAAATGCTTTTGCTTTTGCGAGCTGTACATTTCTACGAACTGCATAGAAATTAGAAATTTCGCCTAAAAGTATACGGTACAACATTATAAAAGCGAAAATGTTTTGGCTTCGACTGTTCACCATATCCTAACATCCCCAACAACTATTCACAATCAAGGACGTCGTAGGCCAGTCAAAATTAGAGTTCAACTGTTCTGCGGAGAAGCAGAAGTCCCCGAACATAAAATATGATGATGTATGATATGAACTTGTAGCATTGTAGCACGGAAACTAATTCCAAAAGCAATGGGCCCTCCTTGTTAGACTTGGTCAAGCTTTAAGAACTACTTATTAGCCTATGAATTACCATTGTATGAAGTGCCTAAAACGGTTACGTTTCCGCAGGGATATAAAGAATATCCTTCCAACAAAAAGATTGAACAATTGGGCAAAAGAGCAAGCTATCTAACATGAGGATGCCTCAATGGGTGGAGAGAAGAGCTCACCCTCTATTCACAAACTGTTAGCAATGAGGAGTTGGCATTCCCACTCTCCCCGTTAAGAGTGCTCCAATCGGGTGCCCTGATGGTCCCTCCCATTTGCATCCAATATTTATATAATAGTGTATATATTTATGTAAATGAAAAATACTACAAGCATTCGTTACTATTATATATGATCTGTAGCAGGTGGAAAAACTACTTGATGGAATATTTTCACAATGGAACTGATTTTTAGGTTCAAGCCCTCTGCTTTGGCTATCAGTTTTTACAAAAATATCATGCAGATGGACAATATGCCTTTTGACCGGATAAAGCAGCATCGCATTACGCCAACAAGCACAGTCGTTCCTGAGTCGATTCCATTTGTACTCAAAAATCCACAACCTGACAAATCTGCCTCAGTACCGCCCAATCGAAGTTTTCGTCGAGATTGTCAGCTTCTTGGTATACAAAAATAACTGGAGAGCCACAACCAGTTGATTGGTAGAATCAAGAAACCAACTCTGTTGACATGATGGCCGTACAACACTCCTGTTCCTAGATCAAACGGGGACTTACGGACCGTTTGCAAATGTTCACCAATTTCTTTTCAACAAAAGCTAAAAACCGGTGTGTAGCAGCAAACCGTAATGACTTGCTCCCTTTCACAGCCACCTTCGTGGGAAACTTGCACATGAACTACAACCTTGACCAAAAAGATTCCGGCATTGCAACCGTGAGCCGCTATCAGTCACCCGATTTGAGTTTTTTTTTCTTATGTTGCCACATCTCTCATTGATATTCTATGAAATTTGAGCTTAGCTTGATAGATTGACATTTGTAAAAGTTACGCCGTATTGAGTTCATATGCGATTGTGTGTGTACTGGATATTGTACAATCTTCGAATTGGAATTGAATTTGCAACAAAAATGTTGTATTGAATTTTGCGGTCGAAACGGTTTCAATGGTGAGATGACATTGCAAATGTTAGAAGTGTTTTGCAGGGTGTCTTCTACCTGGAAAAACCTGGAAAACCTGGAATTATCAGGGAATTTCTCCTCACCTGGAAAAATCCTGGAATTATCAGGGATTTTCTATCACAATCAGGGAATTTTCAAATTTCACGAAAAAATCTTTGAAAAGCTTTTTTTTTGAGCCTGCAATGCGAATCTTAACACTCCCACCACTAGATAGCGACATTTGTCAAATGGCGGGATTGAATATTTAGTTAAATACATACATGTTTTCGCTGAATCTGAATAATTGTGTAAGAATGGCAAACGTCACTACCGCCGTGCGGGCCAGCCGTTAATATCAGTTCAAAATCATAAATGTGTGGAACCTGATGTGCCCTCATTGTAAGTATTTTTTTTTTTTCGCATTTGATTTGCCTTTAACATTAAAATTTAACATGAAAATTGCTTTCAGCGTTTCTAAAATACATCCAAAGTCACAGAATTGGTCATCACGCGAAGATTAGTCGGAATATTACCCTGGAAGCGGCGAATTAATCTTCAGCACTCTTCGCTCCAATAAGGGTTTCCAAAGGAGCCGTGCACCCATTAACGTTACTCTCGACCGCCGGTAGCACTCCCGATAAAGCGAAAATTCATAAGGGACTCTCGTCACTACTTGGAGTTTTCGTCAAATATTTATCATTTAAATTAGAATTTGGGGGGTAACGTCATCTGGAAGAAGATGATCAATTGGGGTGAAGTAGGTCAAGTAGACAGTCAGTGAATAGTGCGTCAATGAATTAATTAAACGTTGATAAATCAGGTCAATCATTATCTGATCAATGAATGATACTTTTATTTCCTCGAAACCATGTTTAATCAATAAATTGAGGCGCTTTTGACTGACTTTCGTCTTCTCCAGATAAGCGTACACATAATTGCGAGGATGCGTTGAACATTTATTGGTGGATTTATTTGCTATGGTTTTCACATGTTTTATGGTTAAAGTTGTATCACTGAGAACTGAACTAAGTTTACATAATTTTAGTTTTAGTATCAAAACACTTTTTCGTCTTTCGATCTTTTGCCTCCAATATATCAGACGGTCACTCAGACTGTTACTCATAATCATCTAAGAAAAATTTGATTTTTGTAGTACAGATTAAAAGTAAATTCATCTATCATTTTGTACAACAGTTTTTTTCTGTTGTTTCAAGGTTCTGAAGGATTCGAGCAATCAACAAATAAACAATGTTTTACAAATATTTACTGGACACAACAACAAGTAATTTCACAAATAACAAGAAAAATTTCAAATAAACCAGTTGTTTTAGTAAGACAGTTTCTAATTTGGCATTTGTGGTTATAATTTATTCAGGCAAACCAGGAATTCATTTTATTTCATTTGTAGCAGTTATGTAACTACCATACTGCCGTGGAAAGCATATGTGTCTCATGTTGATAAACATCGATTTTTACTTTTTGCACGAAACTTTATAAATTTATCTCTACTTTCAAATAAAGATTTAAAAACATATAGTTTGTTCCTAAATATGGTAAAAACAATATCAGGTCAATTTGTCCCATCAGTGAATTTGTACGCATAACTGTCCCAGTCGGACAAATGATATAAAACTTATCATAGCAGCCAAAGGCCATTCTGAATCTTCAATCGCATTTATCTCAGCTTGCCGTTTTTCAAGATGGGACAGATATGCTTACGACGGCAGCATAGTGCTGGATGAAATTGGGTCAAGATGGGATGACATTGAGCCACTGTTTCACTGACTTAGAACAGTTTTATAACAACTTTAGCATAAATAAAACAATTCTATAAGAGACCTTTTGCCGATCATGGATCATCGTCTTTATACCCTCTATAATGGCCAAAAAAATATTTCTTTAAAAATCATCGAATTTAAGAGTTATAAAATTGGAGTAGTACCAATCATGTTGCACAGATTTTCGAAATTTAGTTATAGACCATTTGTCAAAAATCTCGTAAATAACTCAGTTGGTATGTAACAATTTAAATTAAATTTGCAAAAAGCAAAAAACATAAATTAATGAAAATTACTAGTGTTTAAACTTAACAAAATAGTAACCGTGAAGTGCAACAAGATTACAACATTTTTTTTCATTTTATAATAATTTTGACCGAAACTATTCACTATTGACATATGGGAACAGATTCCCAAGATTCGGTACGCAATTTTTTTAATTTTTATTTATTTTTTATTTATTTTTTATTCTAATTAAGTTTTTGATTCTCCTAACGCGGAGTGACGTAATTATGACGTTGAATAGAGGAAGTAATTTCTCATCATCATGAGACATTAGGAGTGGAACAGCAATTATTTAGCTAGAACCAAAGATGAAGAGAAAGCGTCATAAAACCGATAGATTTCGGAAAGGTTGTGAAAATTATTTTTTTAGTTTCTCACATCAGTCTGTAAATGTCAATTTTTTCCAGTTAGTCAACGTTTCATCAATAGCAACAAATTAAAAGGACTTTGAATAAATAAAGATAAACTAGATAATTTAAATAGGTATCTAGTAAAATAATCTGTCAATACAGTTTAACGCTTAAATACTTTGACTCTTTATTTGTGATTATTTTATTAACTCAGCAATACTTTGACTCTTTGTTCGTGATAATTTTATTAATTCAGATAATTGAAGTTACTTGGCTATAACTCCATTGAACTGAAGCTAGCTATGTGCCGTTGTGATTTCAAATTTATATTTTTAATTATTTCACTCATTTTTGATTAATTATATTCGTTTTAGCATTAGCATTAGCATTGACGTTTGCACACCTCGTGGATGGAGCTACGATGAGAAATAATTCGTTGAAGACATTGCATGTCACCATGAAACGAAACATAATTACAGTTCCTGTTACGTTTCTTCACGCAATAATCTCCACGAAGACACTCCTCGATCGCTCACCTGGCCACGTCCATGCAACCGTTGGTGATAGGGAGGATTTGGTATCTACCTTAAGAAGACAGGGGGAACCCACGCAGCCTTCAGTAGATATCAAAGGAAAAAGGAAATTAATAGTCGAAGAGAATAGGTAAACAGAATGCCCTGTTTGGTGTACAGAACAAAAAAAAAATTCAAAAATGGTCGTTGGGAGCATCTAGTCTAAGAAGGTTAAGTGATGCTCCATTTCTCTTCAAACGGTTAGGACTTTAGCATTAACTATAGTCCTAGCACCCTATGGCTTATGGTTATAGCGCCATTACTCGCTCTCTGAAAAGATAAGAATGTCTCCGAGATAAGCCTATCCACTTCCATTTAACATTACGCCAAACATATTGAGTGTCGTAGAACCACTTCTCTCTGCGTAGGCTTGGCAGTCTGTTGGAACATGAGCACTAATTCTTGTCTTAGCCTTGGCTTATGGTTCCCTTAAAAAGAAAAAGGACTCATCGCCACACACACACACACACACACACACACACACACACACGCACACACACAAACGTGGATATGCGTACATGTCAGGCGCTGCTTAGGTTGATGTTTTAGGGCGGTGGGAGTGGACTAAGATTGCATTATACAACAATGTCTTTCCAAGTTCGTTTGGAGTAAATAAGGCCATCAGCTCATCAGAGTTATATAAAATTAGTTGTACTTATCTGTAAAAAGTTCAGTATCCATTACTGTCCTTGTCTTCTCACATTCATTTCATTTACTACGTTGTTGTAAATGCCCTTCTGCAGGTTACATGAAAACTTTCCTACTCTCCGGACGGTTCTCCTTCTTTCCTAATTGTAAAAGACATTTTTTTTTTGATTAATTATATTCGTTTATGCAGAAAACTGTTACATGCGTTAAGTCTACAAGAAAAAATATTAATTTTTTTTATCTTTCATGTTGGAATATGTCGACTCATTTTCAAGATGCATGGCTTAATGATACTGATTTCAAAACATGGATTAGGCGTGTTCAGAAAAAGCCCACTAATGCATATTGCTCGTTATGCAGGAATGAGTTTTCTCTCAGTAATATGGGCCGACAAGCTTTGAGAAGTCACATGAAAGGTAAAAAGCATTTTAAAAAGGCTGCTTCCACTGGTGGATCTATCTTACTCTATGCTACCCGTAAGAAACCTAAATCAGAGCATGGACCTCAGAGTGAAATCCAAAACACGGAATTACCGGAACAAGTATCTCCTAACACGGCATCGCCACTTGTGCAGTCTACGATGAATTCCTTTGCGCTGAAGAATGAAGTCACAGAAGCAGAAATCATGTGGTGCATGCATACGGTCATGGCTCATAAATCATTTCGTTCTTCTGAAAAGGACGTAACTATCAAGAGCCGCATATTTCCGGACAGCGACATTGCAAAGAAGATGCAGTTGAAAGAAGGACAAAAATGGATAGTTTGGCATTGCACCATTCTACAAAGCAGAACTGATGGAGTACTTGACAAAAGCCAGCTTTTTAGTTATTGGATTCGATGAGTCACTAAACAAAATAACCAAAAAACAACAAATGGACATAAATGCGCTCTACTGGGACGAAACTTCCAACTCGACCGTAACCAGATATTTAACATCTGATTTTCTTGGTCGCTCACGGGCGACAGATCTTCTTGCGTCATTTAAAAAGGGTTTAAGCGGCTTGTCACTGGATAAAGTGCTCCAAGTTTCAATGGATGGATGTAAACTGGGCTTTTCTAAAAGAGTTGAATTTGGATATGAAGGAACATGCAGCGAAACTATTGGAACTTGGGAGTTGTGGCCACGTCCACGGTGCCTTTAAATATGGCGCACGTGCTGCCGATTGGGGAATCGAGACTTTTTTGCGTGGCATCTTCAACTTGTTCAAAGATGTGCCAGTCCGCAGAGCTTTATATACTGAGTACTCGTGTAGCTCGGGTTTCCCTTTGAAATTTTGCGGTCATCGCTGGCTTGAAAACGCAGTGGTTGCACAACGAGGAATGGAAGTAGTCGTTGCAATCAACAAGTTCGTTGATGGCGTACGACGCGATAAAGCTGTTCCCACATGTAAATCCTTTCGTGACGTAACGAATGCGCTGTCCGACCCGTTGTTACTACCAAAGCTGGCATTCTTCAAATCAGTAGCTGGCGAGCTCGAACCATTTCTAAGAGATTACCAGACCGATAAACCCATGGTTCCTTTTTTGTTTTCTGATTTGTCTCGTACGGTGCTGAATCTGGCGGAGCGATTCATGAAGCCCGAGAGCTTGCAAAAGCTTTCTTCCTTGACTTTGGAGGCCGTTAACAACACTAAAAATCATTTGATCGCCAAGAGTGTCGTCGTTGGATTTGACGTTAAAAAGGAGCTCGGTAAACTTCGTAACGCTAAGGAAAAAGATATCTTACAATTCCGTGATGAATGCCGAACCTTGTGAAGTACCATCGTTTGCAAGCTGTTGGTCAGATCCCTCCAACATGTTCACTTACCAAAGCATGCTCGTCGATCGATCCAGGTCTGATCAACTCACAAAAAGATCTAGCAAAGAAACGCATGGAAAAACTGTTGTCTATACTTACTAACCACGGACAAATTAGCGGGGTTTTGGCGGATTGAAAAAATTCCGTTTGATTTTTTTACCTGGAAATTTATGTTAAGCACCTGGAAAAATCAGGGAATTTTGTACTCACAGATGAGTAGACACCCTGTTTTGGCAACGAAATTTTGAAGAGGAGAATCATTTAGCAGTGGCTCGATCGTTTCAGAAGTGGCCGGGAGTCCGTGAACGATGATGAGAGAAAAGAATCGAAAAAAAAATCAAAACCCGACGAAAACATCTACAAAAATCAAAAAATGATTGAACGTAGACCGCAGATTGATAATTGGAGAGATGACAGAGGAGTAAGAAATTGCTTTCAATATATTTTGGTTAATGATTTGGGCCTCAGACGTGTTGCTGCACAGCTGGACGTCGCAAAAGACATGATTTACAACGCCGAATCTGACGAATCGTTCTCCGTCTTGGACCAGCGTTCTGTACCCCTCGCATACTTTCCAGTGCTTGTTTTCCACCAGCGACAAACTGCAGAAGGCGACGTCGAGAATGCATTCACGATCGTTTCAGCGAAAAAGCGCAGAGCGTACCTTCGTTGGTCAGCCTAACTTCCAGCTTTGCTTCCAGTAGGCTGTACTGTCTTGTGTTGGTACATCTTCTTCCAAAACTCATATGACGACAGGTCGCCTGTTCAAACCTTCAGTAAGTCGATCAAACATCTGGTGAAACCGTTCCATCGTCCATCTTGGTGGTGCGTAGCAACTACGTATTAAGATTCCGTTAACTTTGTCTATTACGAAACCTTCATGCGAACTGGAAACCACAGCTTGACTAGGATATCTACCCATAACATGTATTATAACCATTTTTGCTCCGTCTGCCACCTAGTTACCGTTATCCGAAGGAGCTCGATACGACTCCGCAATGATTGCAATGTCACACCCAGTTTCCGTTGTCGACTGCCACAAACCTTTCTGAATTACGTCGCAACTATTGAGATTTATTTAGGTGACCTCCATCTGCGTAACTGTTTGTAGTATTAAGGTGGTTTAAATCAGGTCCTGACTCTTGTCTCAAAATTTGAACTCGATTGGTTGAACTCAAACTGCACAGGACCTTTAAAGTTTCCAAATGCCCTTGATTCTTGTTTTATTGGCACCTGCAACCTTTCAGCAGCAAAGATTAAGTTTTCCTATTTCTGTTTTCAACTTCTGATGTCTTATTTATTATTAAATTTTGGTTGACCATTCCAGTTTCATAATTCGTTTGCTTTTGATTTTAGGGAGGTGATTTTGCTGTTTTATTTATTCTTATTTCGTGTTGTTCGTTGTGTTTTTTCAGTTTCTTTTTTTTTTTGATCGCATATCAAGTTGTTTGAAACTGTTTTATTCAATGCTCAGGATTACAATTATTAAGTGCAGCTTTTGTAAAGCTCATTGTCAATTCAAGTTATTGAAACACTATTTTGTTTTATATATTTAAATTTTTTGTTTTTTTTTAATATTTTTTTTGTTTTTTTTATTTTCCTGTGCATTTTTTTCTAGGGTTTCCGCAGTTTGTTCGTTCAAAATAATGTTTTTTCAGATTTATAAATTTTTACCCTCAGTTTACTGTTTTTCACTTTTGGAATGCTAATTATGCTTACTTATCCACCCCTTTTTATGCTTATTTTCTGTCTAAGCACAGATTTTCATAGTGTGTGTTTTTTATTGCTCCTTCTATATTTTCATTACTATTGTTTTAATTTTTGTGTTTGCTTTGTTTTACAGTTTTTTTTTTAATTTTTAATGTTGATAGCGCTATTTTTCAACAACTTAGAGCATGAAAGTTATCTTTTCTAGAGATAGTGTCCTACTCGCGGTGGTTGTAGAATCAATTGCTGAAATTCAGAGTGATAGCCTTAGTGGAGAAAACGAGCAGGGTCGAAAGGGACTAGATTTCTTTCAAAAGTAGTCCATGAGCTATTTGGTTGCATTTAACGATGTCGAGCTATATAAGCGAAATACTCTTAATTCAGCTATGTTCAGTGTTTTACAGACTTTGTAG
>JASCZW010017038.1:0-17676 GCA_034211315.2 Aedes japonicus | reverse complement strand
AGCGCAAGGGAGTTAGTCACTTCCACTATGTATTCTTGGTAAACCAGTACACTCTGCCGTTTTACCCCTTCCTCCCCTAATACATACATTCAGAAGTACATCTTCAGCACCTAAATCTCAATTTGACTGAAGAGCGAACGACGAAATGTCGTATAAAATTATCATAAATTAAGCAGAGGATCCTTTGCAACGATTCAGCCAATCGAGACTCAGTATGAAATGTACTTCTTCATAAAAAGTATTATTTTTCAAAATCCAATTTTCCGCCAATTCAACTTACCCTCACGTCAATCGAAGCACAAAATCCAGATTAGTTTTGCCTCCTCCGACGTTGTAATACAGTCGGCAGACAAGTTCACTCCCCAAATCACAAACCCAAAATAACCACTGGGACTCGAGCGGAGGAATGCCAGAAATAAGAGCGGAAAACAATTTCCTGCACCATGACAGACTAAAAATCTCTCATCCTATTAACTGGACTAACTGATTTCTGAAATAATCATTAAAATTCCATTCCGCCTCCTTCGATTTTTTTTGCCAATTTCGTTAGGTCCTCCCTCGGGGCAAAGCAGAAGCCGATTCGGTTCCTGAGGCCCACGAACCAAATGTAGCAACACAACAGCTTCCAATCTTTCCCCCTTGCCTATTTACCCGATTTCACTTCTCGGCAAAGTTTGTTCCTTTTTCCTCCACCATCCCGGCCTTGATTTCATTCAAGTGAAACGACGACCTTCAGCCCACAACTCATCCCTGCGAAGAATGAATTTGCTTCAACCGACAACAAGCTTTACCCTTTACTGTGATGGTGGCTCAGCGCCTCCGGAGGGAGTTGAATCGAAATCGGTTTCAGCGGCATTGTGGGAGGACATTAGATGCTCATCGCGAAAACAGTTTCTCTCCCTTGCTACGCCTCTGACCGGGCCGTCGCTCGTTCCTTCATCTTCTTCTGCTTCGCGTCATAATATCGAATCAAATCGAACACAGTTTCTCAGCCACCTTCCATCCATCGCCATCTCCAGTAGTCGCTGACGGCATGACAAACCAGGGCAAGATTGCCGTCGGACATTTCGGGCGGGCCCCGAAAATCGATTACAGATTCAGATTCAGAACATCCTGAAAAAAAAGGTCACCAGGGGGGGAAAAGTTTTTCCTCGAGGTTAACCTCACACACTCATCGCACATCCATCTAGCCTCGCTCGACCTCGGGAAGGAGTTGGGCGCGGGTGTGATGAGAGAAGATTGTGGTGATAAATAAGGAAGAATTATGTTTCACCTTTTTTCGACGACTCTGTGATCGACGCCCGAGGGATGCCGGCAGGTCCTTATCACTAACTATAATCACACCGCGGGGGTCGGTCGAAAGGGATGACTTGGTTTGTGTGGTTATTGAAAGCAGGGATTGAGGGTTGCGGAATCTCCTGCTGGTTCAGGTGCTGGGAGATAATTACCGGTTCTAATAAATTGTTTTCTCCTGGGTAGGTTTTTGCATCCAAAGTGGTTCCACTTCGGTGTCAGGAGGGGGGGTTATAAACAAACACAACCCTTTTTATTGGGCAGGAAATGGCACACACATACATATTGTGAACGTGATGGGATGGAATTTATCGCCCTCGGAAGCAGGTGCGAGATTGGAAACGTCCGATCCAGCTTATTGCCTAATGGCTCGGGGAGAAATTGGCAATTTTTAATCGTTATTGAAGTGGCAGTTTGTTTAGGAGGTATTTGGTAAGTTTGAGCTGTAATTTATTACACCACTAAGTTTTGCGGGCGGGAGGGATTTGGGGCGGAGAGGGTTGAAGGATTGCTTTTGCGGTTGAATGAAACCGAGGAATTTAATATTGGGTGCGGTTGGGTGCTCAAAGTTACAAAACGGTATCAAGCAGGTGTTGTTTGGACCATTCCGGACGTTCAACGGCCTTCGAAGAATTGTTTTAGAATTTATTAGAAGGTTTCATTTATATCTATCCTAGCCATTTTGTTCGGTCTATTGTTTATAATTGACAGGCTGAATATCGTTAAAAATTGAGAGGAGCCGAGGCACAATTATATGCTTGAGTACCTCAAACAGGGTTTTACCAAATTATGCGATTTATATTAAAGTCGAGAAATATACACAAAAAAAATGTTTTTATCATCCCATGTTTATATCTGATTGACGGCAGAATAAAAAATCGGCAACACGAGCTTTGTTACAACTTGTTATTCACCACATCCGCAACTGCTGCTGATAATGAAACTTAAACTGACTCTGTTTATGTTTTGTAAACCTCACCTCTACCCAAGGGGTCGGTCAATCTGATCAATTTAAAATCTTCAAAAGATTTCAAATCTTTTCCAAAGATCGGGCTGCTAATCGGGCAATCTTGTTAGAACAACAATTTTTTTTCAGTGTCTCAAAATTGGAAAAAAATGGAAGCCTAATGAAAACAAAAGCAACACATTTCACAATAAACTCAAGTCAGTCATTTAATCTCCGTATTGATAAATGATCAGTATATTATCATTAATATAAATTCTTTTATTAATATAATAATATATATTTCAGGATAAATATGTTATATAAAGTAATATGTGCTAAGCATGAATCATGAGTAAGTTTGATATTTCTTAGCACTGGAACTGAATAAATGGACCTTGATTCAACCAATCAACGCAAAACGACCTGATGTTGGCGTTACCGTAGTTATCAGGTTACTGTAAGCCATTTGAGGATTGGACAGCACGGAAAGAGTATCGACTGTAGAATGTTATTATCCCGAAAATAATGAATGGTCAATTATACCGGCGTTAAGGTATTCTGGATTAAGAGTGGCAGTTCTGTATCAGCAGTTGGAGTCGTTTGAGCGGTACGAGTTGGAACTATAGTACTGTATACAGACATGGGAACTCATTGCACCAATCAACATCACCAAAAGTACCTTGCCTTTGATGGTTTTGGATGGGATTTTTTGTTCCATGGAAGGATACGATGGACAGACCTTTTTAGCAGCTTGATTTCGTAAAGCACAGTGACACAGTGTTTCTAACCATGACATCCTCGGCAAGTGACTCCAATTTCAGGCAAAATTTTTCCACCCAGTCATCGGATTCTGTACAGCTGCAAATCTTGAGAAGGCCGTGTATTATAAATTGTTGCATAAGCACGGGATACTTCAGTTGGTACAGAGTTGTAACGGTTACCAGTTCAAGGAGTTTATGCTGCTAGGGTAGACGCAAAATGTCTTTTATAAAGCAGTTCTCAGTGCCATCGACGAGGACGAGAAGAAACGGGATTCGGTGTTTTTGCACGGTTGAACGATTTGGAAATTCCACAAAATTTTAAACGGTATTTGCGATACCGGTAAGTGTTATGAGTAAGGTGTACATTTTTGTTTAAAGAGAAAAAGCAAGGACGCCAATGTTAGCGTTTACTATATATTCTTTCCGCAATTTATTTCTTGTCGAATGATACGCATCGCTAATCACAAAAACTTTTCCATAGGGTCGTTTTCTTACAAACAAATCTATTGTGAAGGATGCAAGAGATTGCATAGTCAGAGCTTGTTTTCGATTGTCAAATTGATGTTAATTCGATAAGTTATATTCTCTATATTTTGCTATAGATCTACATGTACGCCGGTCATCTTCAAGTTCTTTCAGTAGGGGCTGAATGTATCTATCAAATTATGCAATGTGAAAAATTGCAAAGTTATTTGAACTAAAATAAAAGTTTCATTGAAAATTTCTTCAATCTACAGTAAACAGCTGCTGCCACCTGGGTTTGCTGCGCCTGTTGTTGATAATCCGGTTGATTCAAGCCACTCCCAGGTTGTCCACTCTGGCTGGACATGCGCACCCTTTTAGCAGCACTGTGGTCCATTCCACCTTGGTTCTGCGCTTGCTGCTGTTGTTGCATTTGTTGTTGACGTTGTTGCTGCTGCAGCTGTTGAAATTTGCGGATCTGGTGCTGTTGAAAAGGAACTCCTTGCTATGCAAAGTTTTATGACTATCGAGGAAATGGACATGCTGTTGTTTTTGTTGTTGTTGCTGTCATTTGTTTTCACCTTTGTCGTCCTGATGATCTATCGGTGAGAAATTGACGCTTTGGATAAGGAATAGGACAGCTGACAACGTCCGTCGTAGACATGCAATCTCCCTGCTTTCGGGAGATCCAACATTACTTGTTCAGAAGTAATCCATCAGCAGCGACTTTTTTAGCAGGTAAAAGGCTTTACTATCCGGTATAATTTTGAGGATTTCTAAACAATGGATAGACCCTGAAAAGAGTAAAAATGTAAATTGGATCTTGGTTTCAAATTAAACCTAAAAATGCTTACTCTTCACAATGTTACACAGTCTGTATTGTTATCAAAACAAACATGTTGACATTTTGAAACACTGAAACAGAACAACATTTTGTTTCAAACTGTCATAAAAGATTTTAAATCTTGATAAGATCATCTGATCTTTTTCAAAGATCTAAATGAAAAATGAAGAGATCTGATCAAATGATCAGGAAGTCCGACCCCTTGCCTCTACCTCAATTGAACTTGTCGAATACAGAGCGCTGGTCAGTCACAGCACTCTAGATTAGTTTGAATACGACGCGTGTGGTTCTATATTACATCATCTTTCATTATTTTAACGATCGTTATCGAGTTAAATCGTGACATACGAAACGCCAATTCAATTTGATTTAGGTTCTAGCTGAACCCCGTGCGTGCGCTGCTACGCTTGCAACTAAATGAAGGAAAATTTAATGTAACTGGCACTTTTATGGTTTTTTTTCGGAATGAGTTTTTTTTTTCTTGAATAAGCAGCGGTTCAAACTTCTATCAAAACATGCTTCTTACCCGAGAAATACACGTTTTGTGTTTAAGTATCCTGGATAATTCTCAATTTTGGTAAAAATTTGTGTTTCATTTGTATGGGAGCCCTCCCTTCCAGAGGGAGTGGTTTCTCAAACCACCATACAATGATTGCCTTCAAAACCCCCCACATGCCAAATTTGACTCGATTTGCTTGATTAGTTCTCGAGTTATCAAGAAATTTGTTTCTCATATGTATCAGAGCCCCCCTTCCTGAGAGAGTAGGGGTTTCAAACAATCATAAGAACCTTCCTCAGCCCCAAAAAACCCTTCATATAATTTTCACGTTGGTCGGTTCAGAAATTTCCGAGTCTATAAGGGTCTGACAGGCAGACATACAGACAGAAATTTATTTTTATGTATATAGAAATCTACCCTCCAAAAACCTCCACATGCCAAATTTGGTTCCATTTGCTTGATTTGTTCTCGAGTTATGCTGAAATTCGTGTTTTATTTGTATAAGAAACCCTTTATCAGTGAGCGGAGGATTTTCAAACCACAATAGAAACATTTCTTGCCTTCAAAAACCTACACATGCCAAATTTGGTTCCATTAACTTAATAAGTTCTCGAGTTATTCAGAAATTTGTGTTTCATCTGTATATGAGCCCTCCTTTCACAGAAGGGAGGGGCTCGAGTCAACTTAGAAATATTTCTTGCCTTCGAAAACCTTTACATGCCAAATTTGGTTCCATTAACCTGATAAGTTCTCGAGTTATTCAGAAATTTGTGTTTCATTTATATGATAATCTTCCTCCCGCCCCCTTCTAGATGGCGGAGGAGTCTCAAACTTCCATAGAAACATTTATCTCCTCCAAAAACCTCCACATGCCAAATTGGGTTCCATATGCTTGATTAGTTCTCGAGTTATGCACAAATTTGTGTTTTATTTGAATGAGAACCCCCCTCTTACAGAGGGCAGAGGGGTCTCGATTACCTTAGAAACATTTCTTGCCTTCAAAAACCTCTACCTGCCAAATTTGGCTCCATTTACTTGATTAGCTCTTGAGTTATGCAGAAGCTTTTGTTTCATTTGTATGGGAGCACCACCCCCCAACCCAACAGAGAGAGAGGAGGGGTCTCGAACCATCGTAGAAACATGTATTGCCTTTAAAATCCCCGCATGCCAAATTTGGTTCCATTTGCTTTATTAGATCTAGAGTTATGAAGAAATTACAGTTTCATTTGTATGACAGCACCCCTTCTAGGAGAGGGGAGGGGTCTCAAACCACCATAAAAACATTTTTCTCCTCCAGAAAACCCCACATGCCAAATTTGGGTTCCTTTGCTTGATCAGTTCTCGAGTTATGCAGAAATTTGTGCTTCACTTGTATGGGAGCCCCCCTTTCCAGAGAAGGGAGGGGTTTCAAACCATCATTAGAACCTTCCGGTGTGCAATACGAATCCAACAAAGCAAAAATCTTGCCAAACGGTCCTTCCGCTCGCGAGTTAAATCGTGACAAAGGAAACCCCAAATCATTTTTATTTATATACACGGTGTTCAATAAGTTCGAATACAAGTTTTCATCATTGCGTAGGTATGCGCCATGTACATATTCTGCATTGGTATTGGTGTCAGCTTTAGCTTCATTCATACGCTACCGAATGTGCGCGGTGTTGACATTCGGGACTTCGTAATTAAGCGTTTTTTGAACGGTGAGCGACCCGGCGATATATTCCGGCTGCTGAAATCGCATGGGGTCAAGCGGAACTTTGTCTACACGACCATCAGGCGATACCGGGAGACGTCCTCGACCAATGACCGTGCGAGATCCGGTCGGCCGCGTTCAGCGAAGACGCCACGGGTCATCAAGATCGTGAGGGAGCGAATTCGGCGCAAAAAGAACCGCTCAATCCGGAAAACGGCTGCAGATCTCAACGTTTCCATTGGAACCGCTCACACCATACTCACCAAGGACCTTGGTTTCAGGCCTTACAAAAAACGTAAGGTCCATGGCGTTTCGGAGGCTACCAGCAAAAAGCGGTTGGATCGAGCTAAGAGGATCCTCTCTCGGCACGCTGGTCAGGAGTTTGTTTTTCGGACGAGAAACTGTTCGTGCTGCAGCAGCCGCACAATGTGCAAAATGACCGGGTGTGGGCGCCATCGAGGGACAGCATTCCTGAATCCAATATAAACATCCCTCGGTTCCAAAGTGCCGCGTCGGTGATGGTTTGGGGGCAGTATGCAAACGTGGTAAGCTACCCTTGGTGTTTATTGAAAAAAACGTCAAAATCAACGCGGCGTACTACAAAACTGAGGTTTTGGAAAAGGTTGTTGCCCCCAGTCTCCGAAGCCTCTACGGCGATGAGCACTACGTGTTCCAGCAGGACGGTGCACCAGCCCATACGGCAAATGTGGTTCAAGCCTGGTGTCGGGACAATTTAACCGACTTTCTGGACAAAACTTTGTGGCCTCCCAGCTCCCCGGACTTGAATCCTCTCGACTTTTTTGTTTGGTCCTATATGATGGCGAAGCTGAACGAATACAAGGTCAGCACTTTGGATCATTTCAAGACGGTAATTCTCAAAATCTGGGACGAAATGCCCATGCAGTCCGTGCGTGCCGCCTGCGACGCGTTCGAGAAACGTTTGAAGCTCGTTAAGGAGTACAAAGGGGGGGTCATTCCAAGAGAAATGTTGTAAACGTTCCTTGTAAACATAGCTTTCAATAACATAAATCCAAAAAATAAAAAAACATGTTTTCATTTTTTTAACAAACTTTGAAAGTGTATCCGAACTTATTGAACACCGTGTAGATAGATAAAGTAGATTTTCACTCAGGTCAGGTTTGATTTTTTTTTAAACCAAAATTCGACGGTCAGAGAATACGAGGACTTTAGAAATGGCCGTCTCTGTTGAGCTCGGTTTCTGGAAAGGAGCAAGTGATTTGACGTTTGCCTTGAGCCGTTCGACAAAGAATCTATCAAATCTTATCGATTAGCTGTCAAACGACCTAAGTCAAAAGTCAAATCGTTTGCTCCCTACTAAAAACCGACTTCAATCTTGGCGACCATTAGTGATCTTTTTTGTTTTTTTTTCAAAATTTGTAAGATTCAGTATTTTAGAAATGGACTTTTCTTTGGTATAAAAATAGTCGAGAAAAATGGGAAAGAATAGTAAATCAGAGAAAAGACATATTTTCGATGATTCGCTTAGTAATTCTGAATCTAAATTTGATTGATTATATCGCCACAGTCAATTGAACTCAATTCGAAATTGGGATACACTGAAATTTGACCAGTTTAAATGATAAAAACGTCATGATTTCAGAATTCCAACACGTATATTTCTTTTCAGTTTATTCTGACTTTGCTTGACTGCTGTTAAACCGATTTTTTGTTTGGCAATGTTGCAAACTTCCGTGCTTCTTGTACCTGCCCACCAAGCTAATGGTCGACCATTTGCGCCTAGCACCTTAACGGCGCTATAGGAAGCGAGGACTTGATGGCAACATCAGCCATGACCAACATTTATTAACTAAAATAAGTTACCTGGCCAGTCCCTTCCAAACAATAATGTGACCCATTAGCCTCGAGTCAGCCAAGATTAATTGGTGCCCAACTTACTCACACCATAAAGCAAATTATTGTAAACAACAATTTTAAATGTCGGCTCCGCAACGTGTTACACACGTCTTAGCCTCATGAATAGACGAACCAATTTAAAAAAACCATTGTCTTCATCTTGACGAATGAAATGTCGATGAAATTTGTCAGAAGCAGATAATTGCTCATCTACATGAGAGGCCCTGGACAGTGATTTCATGTAGATGAGCAATTATCTGCTTCTGACAAATTTCATCACTGATCGTTACTCAGCGCATTGGGAGAACACAAAAAATAACAATCAAAAGAATGGAACTTGTTAAAATACTAAGTGCTGACCTCAAGTACAGAGTACAGAATTGATGAGTATTGGAACCAGTTTTCCTAAGGTGAATAAGTTAGTAAAAACAGCTGTAGCTGCATCACACGGGAATGGCTTAAAAAGGAATTGAGAAGCAAGATGTTTCAGAAGCTAATTCTGTCACAGGCCATGCTAGAAAGCGTTTCGACCGTGCTTCGCAAAAACCTGCTGCCGGACCAAGTGCCCCAAAGTCGGGGAGAAAAAAATCGCTTGATATCAGGCTTGTGTTTACAAAAAAAAACCCCAAAGAGTGACACTACGTAGTATTACTCATTTTTTTCAACAGGGGTGGTCACTTAGTTCACTTTTACTGTACTTGGACAGGGCGACACTGGCCAGGAGTTTACGCTTACTCCCTTGAACCGCCGAGCCATTTGACATCATGCACAACAAATTACAAAAAAAATACTCAAGTAGGGAAAAAACGTTAGTTACTATTTGATCACTATTTTTATTAGTAAAGTCACTATTATTTATCCATAAGTCCTCTACCAGCCCTGACTCAAATGGAGTGGTTTAATGCGTTTATCTTTGTTTTTAAGTTTAGTGTGGATCAGTTCTTAATTCCTATTCTTTCATTTTTTCATTCTTCTGCAAAAGGTATTTTGTCAGATTTGTCTAGAATTTTTCGTAGTTGGCGCAAGTGCAGTAAATAGTTATTGTTCACCGAATTATTCTATCAACTTCTTTAAAATACTTGATGATTATATGAGTAACAACATCGAAGTGTTGTCAGGAGTTTTGTTTGTTATGTTCATTTTATGTTTCATTTATGGAACACTGCGAAAAAAAACAAAAATAAATTAATAATCGCAAAATTGTGTTGTTATAAAAACAAAGCATTGACAAAAAAATCTACAACGGACAGCTCAATGAGGTTGTACGCAAAGTTGACGTAGGACAAAGTAACAATGTGTGATGGACGTTATAAACATTTGTTTCCATATTTTGTGAGGTCGCCATTTGTAAATTTTCTATTTGCATGATGCTCTTGCGCTTTCAAATTTGTGCTTTGGAATAATATATAGACCGTTTAAAATTTCGATTCGTGTTTAAAATTCTACGAATGGATAATCGAGTTCAACGGGCTTGAGCCCTAGGCAGTTTTACGTACTTTTTGACTCTTTATTCGGATTGCTTTTCAACTGTCCCTCACGGTACTTGATTGCTATCGGTCTTTTCTTCTTTCTTAGCGTTTCTAGATTATTGCTTTCACAATTAGTTTATTGCATGCTCTCAACTTAGTGTTCCAAATGCACTTCCACAGTTATTAATTGAGAGCTTTCGATGCCAGGTACTATTTCTGAATTGGTATCATGGTGTGGCAAGCACAATCATATCGTATGCTCAGGGAGTCGAGGAATTTACCTTAACGAGTTCCTAGACCAGACCGGGAATCCAACCCAGCTACCTCCAGAATGATGTTACTTTGTAGCCGCGCTTCTACCGACAGAGCTAAGGGATGACGCTATCGGTCTCGTGATGATATTAAGGATCCTTGTTAGTTTCTTTTCCTCCCCTTATTAATTAGCATTGACGTTTGCACACCTCGTGGATGGAGCTACAATGAGGAATTATTCGTTGAAGACATTGCATATCACAATGAAACGGATCTAATAACTGATACGTTTCTTCCACAAAGACACTCCTCGATCGCTCACTTGACCACGCCAATGCACCCGTTGGATATAGGGAGGATTCGGTATTTACCTCAAGAAGACACGGGGAACCTACGTAGTCTTCAGTAGATATCAAAGGAAAAGGAAAATGAACAGTCGGAGAGAATAGTTAAACAGAACGTCCTGTTTGGTGTACAGAACAAAATAAAAAATAAAAATTAATAAAAAATTGTCGTTGGGAGCATATAGTCTAAAAAGGGTAATTGACGTTCCATTTATCTTCAAACGGTTGGAACCTAAGCATTAACTAAACTCCTAGCCCTATACGGTTTATGGTTACCCGCTCTCTGAAAAGAGAAGAATGTCTGAAAGTAGAAGAACCGGTGATGAAAGAATACGTATCTGATTTTTTTGATGGCTGAAGGCCGTAGGAAGAATTTGTCATTGACTATGTTAAATCAATTACCTTTTGAAAAATTGTAAATGATATTTGTCAAAATTCCTGCATTCATTGTTCCTTATGCTTTGTTCAAAATTCCCACCGCAATAGGGTATTATAGGGGTATGTGGATTATAAATTTGTTAGATAGCAAATATAATAATATACCGGCAGTTAATTTATTTTTTAAATTTTGACGAGCGTAACTATTGAAAAAAAAAACAATTTTAAAATATTATCGAAACATTTTGATTGCAAGAACACATCATCCTATTTCACCATGAAACACGCTACAAAAACCAGACTACCTAAACCAACGAACCAACCATTGATTTCTTAGCATGCTAAAAGTTGACATTTATGTCATGTGGATAGCTCTGTTACTGATAATTAAGTGCCGGAAACCCCCTGTTACTGAAAGTAAATGTCACTTGAAACTGCATGTCAGTTTGTGAAAATAAAAATGATTAGATTTTTCTTGTTTAAAAATCGAGAAAAAATAGTTGAGATTCATAAAAAATATTATTGTGCTAGGAAGGACACCCATCATCGATGCAGATGGAAAAAAAATGTTTTTTAAAATTAAAACTCCCTATTGCCCCATCCATAATATTATAATTCTTATTAACCTCGCGACGGCCGCGAATAATTGGTTCTTTCCCCTTAACCTTAGTTCTAATATAGCTGATGTATATGAACATGAAAACTTGGCTCTGTATAGCTGATTCAATTGAGGCTGTACATATAAATGAATTCAAAAAAAAAAAAATCTTGCATAGTTGAAATTACTTCTGTCAATTGTCAGAGACTCTTGCAGTTATGCCGTAATGTCTGAGTTGAAGCAGGTGGACCATGGTGACTTGAGCAAATTAATAATAATCTTGTATGTACTTCGATTAGTACTGGACAAGATTGCTAAATCAGAAAAAAGCTATAGGTAGTATAAGAGCCCAATCGGTTGAAAACCTTTTACCAGTCATGGGGATTTCCTCCCCCTTGCCTACCCTGCATTGGGTAAAGGGTTATGTGCCTGATTCGGATACTACCGTTCAATGCCCTCCGCTCGTTTTCCAACTTGTATCTTTCAATTTCAAAGCCTGCCGTTGCCCTATACGGAACTATCAATACACTTCCTCTTCCTGTCTATTCGTTCTAGCAATAAATGACCGTCCACTCCTAGCGCATCGCATGGAGATGAGAAATTATCTGCTTCTGCAAACTTCATCAAAGATCGTTACTTCCGCGCATGGGAGAATACAAAAAACAACAATCAAAGTGTAGAACGTTGAACCAAAGTTTCGTCACCAAAACTCGAGCTCGGAAATAGTACCAGCAGGTTTTGATGAAGTACCAAGTTTGCCTGCTCATCGATGATGAAACTTACGACAATTTGGATTTCGGACAGCTTCCTGGCCAAAGATGTTCCTGCGAAGTTTAAGTTTGCTTTTATGGACAAAGTGTTCGTGGCGGATAAGACGATGGACTTGAAGCTGTACTAGGAAGAATGCCTAAAAACCGCGTACTACCTTTCATTAAAGCCCATAAAAGTCCCGTGAAGTTTTGTCCAGATTTGGCGAGTTGTCACCACAACCGGGAAGTCATCCAGTGGTACCGCGATAACAACGTAGATTTCATCGATCAAAACATAAATCCAGCCAACTGCCAGCAGTTCCGGCCCATCGAGAGATTTTGGGCAATAATGAAGCGGAAGCTTAAGAAAAGTTGAAAAACGGCTCAGGACGCGACTCAGATGACCAAAATGTGGAACAAATGTGCCAAGGAAGTTGACTCCGGAGGTGTGCAGTGTTTGATGGGAGGAATAAAGAAGAAAGTGAGAATTTTCATTTGCAACGAAGAGAAATAATTTGTATTGATATTGTTTCCTTAAAGTACAATGAAATACCTTTGTTTTAATGCATTAAACTTATTTGTACGTCAATCCGTTACCGAGATACAAGATGATTTTATTATTCCGGATTCTAACTGGATATAGCTTTAAATCGCACGCTCCACTCCTTGTTGAGCCCTTCCGTCAATTCCTTTAATTCAATTTGCAACCATACTTCCCCGAAACTTTATTTTGATTTCCTGAAGCTACTGAGAGCACCATGATGTAGTGTCTCCCAATTGCTGATTAGCATAGTTTACGATTAGAACTAGGGCGGTATCTAATCGCCATCGATCCTCCAACTTTCGTTCTTGATTAATGAAAGCATCCATGGCAAATGTTTTCGCTTTAGTTAGTCTTACGGCGGTCTACGAATTTCACCTCTCGCGCCGTAATACTAATGCTCCAAACTACTTCTGTTAATCATTACCTGCTTAGAGCACTCTAATTTGTTCAAGGTAATAGCAGCTGGGCTTGTGGAAAATACAGGGGCATAGTCGCAACAATCTAGTGACCTACTGCCATCATTAGGAGTTGTTCTTGTCCTCTATTTGATTCTTGTTGAAGGATTTATGCTCAACTCATTCCAATTATAAGACATCATAAAAGAGTCTTCTATTGTTATTCTTCGTCACTTGGATGTGGTAGCCATTTTTCAGGCTCCCTATCCGGAATTGAACCCTGATTTGCCATTAGACGCTGCAACCATGGGAGTCCTCTATACTACCATCAATAGTTGAATAGATTGAGGTGGTGTGATACCATATGATCAACAAAATTATCCAGATCTCGACTTCAGCGTCATGGAGGACGATTGGTTTGACTTATAATTGCACAGGTTCTGCGAAGTTCCTGCATTTTGAATGTATTAGCTCTAGATTTTCCACAGTTATCCAAATAACTAGATAAATGATCTTGTAATTTATAGCTGTTATACTGAGTCTTATGCGGTTTCACATCAAATCTGTCTGTACTTAAACATGCATGGCTTAACCTTTGAGAAAAGCGTATATTACTGGTAGGATCAACCGGAATTCATGTCTCTTGTCGGTTGAGTGAGTAGTTCTCTCGCTCAGAGGGGTGAACGCCGCGCTGGGCTTCAACCGCTACTGGGTTTGTAACTAATGCGTCTCTTCTCTCCCGCGTTTTCCTAATTGCTGAGACGGGAGGCTTTGTAGACCGGTGACCGACAATAGACCAATTCTCAACGTTGCGACTGATCCTTCAAAAGAACCTAGCAAATTCCAGCACATCAAGGCCGCATATGATACTATTGAGCGTGTAGAGCTATGGAAAATTAGGGACGACATTGCTTTTCCCCGAAAACTCACAAAGGCTACGATGAATGGTCTACAACGCTGTTTGAAATATTGTACTTGCTTGAAACACGCAAAGGACTTCGACAAAGTGATGGTTTGTCCTGCGTCCTACACAATATTGCCATACTGGCCGCTGTTGTGAAACGTGCGGATTTAAATAAGCGAGGTATGCAATTCAGTACATCCAGCCAGTTCATTTTTTTTGCTGACGACGTGGATATTATCGGTAGAACTATCCAAGTGGTTGCTGATCAAGACACTAATCTGAGATGTGAGGCACAAAAAGTTGGAATCAATGTAAATACGTCGTATTTTTTGGCAGGACAAACCGAGCGTGATAGAGGGACTGCGACACTCGACGGAGATGAGTTTGAGAAGGTGGATGAATGTTTGTACCTCTGACGACCTCCGAGCATCTTGACAGTTGTAGATGTCTCTACCGTGCATAATCAAAAGAATCATCCAATCTCGAAACAACCGCATTTTAGCTTTGAAATAAACGGTTTCATTTCCTTATGTGTGGATGTTAAAAACAGTGCAAGAACAACAAATTTTTGTAGAGGCGTAATGTTTATGTGGCTTTCTTTCCATTAATTTGATTTCAATTGTATCGTATAAATCATCACTATACCCAAAATAAAAAAGCAAGATTGTTATGCAATTCCGCATGATTTTGTTTCATTTCTCGTAATGGATCGTAACTAGGAGAAAAAATGCACCATTGGACGAGGGCAAAAAAGCAACACATTAATTCGCTTTGAAAAATTCAATGTGTAAGTGAGGTTGTGCAGTGTATTAGTGTTGAGTATGACATTGAAGTCCAGAAATTCAATGGTTTACAAAAAATAAGTTCTTAATGCGCAACCGAGGCCACCTGCGTCATGGCTCTTGATTGTTACTATTCAGCCACTTTAACAAGTTGATATTTGTGGAATAAAAGTCCTACAGTTGCTTCGATTGTCGAGGCACTCGGTAATACAGCAATGCTGCGAATGTCTTACACACACAGTTGCATGGCTTCGTTTATTTTATAAAGAAGGGCAAATTTGAAAAGAGGGCGATCTGAGTGTGTTGAAGAGTGAAAATAAAAATAGAACACTTGACTGCAGAATAGCAGCAGTGGCCAATAGACTATCACACAGAAAAAGCTAACCTCACTTTCGACCATGAGAGTATAAGAGATAGCAATAACCGTAGTATTCCCCGTCCTTTTTTCTCACACACGAATTTTTGAACACAGGGGCACCAGTATCTGTCAAATCTGAGGTGTGACGTCACTGTGATTTGGACCATAGCGTTACGGCATTCTGTGGTATTGTCTCACCTATATTGAAAAGTTGTTGACGGTTGAACAAAGACCCAACGGTTGCTTCGATTGTCGAGGCACTAAGCACACAGCGATAAATTTGTTTCAAGGAATCTGTGTGCTGCCAACCGCTTGCTGCACTTGCCATGGCTTCGTTTATACCATACAAAATGCTTTGTGGATAATGATCGGAGCAAAATTGCCTTTTCTGAATCATGCGGATTTCTCAAGATATGATTGCAAAAAACTGCAATTGCATTTTTTGACACCTTTCTAACTTTTGGGTGTACTTGAGAATGGGATTCAGGGAAAAGTGAAACATAGAGAGAGGGAGAGAAAAAGAGAGGGAGAAGCGAGAATTTAAAGAATGCTGAAGAGGAATGACCATTTTCATTTAATATCATTAGTTACACTTCTCTCTAGCACTAAGCATGCCACTTGATGAAGTTTATTGAACTTTCTGTTTCGGACACACAGCCATGACATACAATCAATCATGTGTGGTTGAACAGCTCGGAAATCGTGGCATCGTTGAAAATGAAAGCATGACTATTATTATTCCAAATACCCCAGTTCACTACATCAATCATCATATAACGTGATGTAAGGCTTTTTGATATCAGCATCCATTTATCTACTTTTCACTGGAAATAATATTCATGGCATTCGATATCAAGATGCTCTCTATCACGTAATATGGTGTAGTGCGAACTAGGGTGTATAATCTCAGTGTGTAACATGCATTTACATATTTCGGTAAGAAGGGTACAAAATATCCGATGACCATGTAGGAAAAATTACAGACCTACCGTCGAGCATCACATTCCATCAGGCTACGAATCTGATCTCCACTGCGCTGCTATATAACGGTCAATCAGCCAAATACGTGCTCATTGATAAATTGTTCTAGGATTCGCTTAATTTAACAGAACCTGTGATCCAAGATTACCGGGGTATGTTTTAAAAGCTCGATTAAGAAAAGTAAATCTGGACGCATGGTTTAATACACCACCGCGTTCCCTGGTGGATTGGAACAAAACACGTTTGACAGGCAGTTTTTGATGTTTCATTGACAAGAAATTGGTGAACGCATAGAAGATTGGTCGACGCATCTCGAAATTACGGATCATGGAACTTGAGAAAGCAAATTGTTGCACAAACATCTAGAGAATCCTTCGTGGTCTGCCTCAAAAATAGCAAAAGTGTTAAAATTCCCAAAGTCAACGTGTGCTGAATCAAACGTTACAATGGATACTCTGAGTGTGGATGGAGCACAGCGCATCTATCATTAAAGTGGCACTAGGGACAAAGAGCTGAGGAGAAAGCTGTGTCTGAGGTACGTGAAAGGCAACCCAGAGTGTCTCCATACGTGATTTGGCAAAGAAATACGATTTCAACTTTTCCACCGTGTGTAACATCCTTCAAGAAAGGATACTAAGTCTTTTTGTGCCAGTAAACATCCGAATCGCTCCCTGAAACAAGATTTAGTGGCCAAAAAGCGAGCACGATTACTATACGAACGAGTTTTGACGAAATTTGATGGCTGTATTTTAAACGCATGTCCAAATGGATTATAAACAAATTCCCGGACGAAAATTTTACCTGGCAACTGGTCGTGGGGATGTCCCTTCCAGGTATAAATTTGTTTTTGCTGATAAGTTTGCTCGGAAACTAATGATTTGGCAAGGAATCTGCAGTTGTGGCCTTAAAACCAAGGTTTTCATCACATCTCACACAATGACGTCGAAGGTTTACATTAAAGAGTGTCTGAAAAAGCGGATTTTACCCTTCATTCGGCAACACAAGACCAACGTTATGTTTTGGCCGGATCTAGCCAGCTACCACTACTCTAAGGAGGTACTAGAATGGTATGCTGCAAACAATGTTAATTTCGTCGCCAAAGAGATTAATCCTCTGAAATGCCCTGAGTTCAGACCGATCGAAAAATATTGGGCAATTGTCAAGCGAAAACTTCGAGGATGTGGTAAAGAAGTGACAAATGCACAACAAATGCACCTAATGTGAAATAAGTTCGCCGGTACAGTGTCACCAGCGACTGTGCAGATCATGATGGCATCGATCAGTGGCGGACTTAGTCCGTGCTCCTTCAACCTACCCCGCAGTGGGATGTTAGGCAAAAATGTTCTTGGTTCGAGTACCACTGTATACATGCCCTTTTCGCTCAATTTTTCCTAAAAAACATCTGTTACATTTCCAATCCTGCCGCACACTAGCGGAACTATCAAAAAAAAAAACTTTCTCTTCCTTATCTTTCATTCTATCCAAACATTTGTTCACTCTTGGCCTCTGGTGATGAGCGAACATCTCCTACACACGATTAAGTGTGTGTGAT
>JASCZW010017037.1:0-17671 GCA_034211315.2 Aedes japonicus | reverse complement strand
GGTTTTGATAAACGGTAGCATCCACGAGTTCACCCTACCGCATTTGCAGACTTTCTTTCTCGTACATATCCTTGTTAATAGTGCCGGTAGAGACAAAACTTCTAGATTTTCGACCACAACTATATATGGAGAGGCAAATCAAATACTTTTTCGGGAATTTGGACACCTTCTTTGTCCGGAAATTTCCTTTGCATTGTGGTATAAAATACCAGACCCGGAAATACCCCAACAAACAATTTGAAGCGATTAATAAACACCCATGTTTATTAAATGCGGAATTTTAGCTTCCAGAGCTGATTAAAAATGTAGTCGTTTTGTTTTTATGAAAAACAGTTTTGGAGCAGAACAAAAAGCTTTAAAATGATTTCCTCACACTCAGATTTTTTTTTACAGAAATCTGTAATTTTTTACCGAATTCTCAACAGCTGAACGTTTGGTTATCGGATTTAACGGGTTTCGGTTAAATTTTACCGAAATTCGGTAATTTTTAACTGTAAAATTTTACCGGAATCCGTTAGATCGAGATTACCGAACGTTCAGTTGATGAAATTCGGTAAAACCAAACACGGTTTCTGCGAAAAATGTCTAAGTGTGATGCATTCGGTTTAAAAAGCATGTTTTAAAAAACTGTACTATTTTTTTTTTACTCTGCAAGTTCAAACTTAAAAAACATGGAATAAAAGCATTTTAACTCAAAATCGTTATCATTATATAACAGTGAGAAATAATTATTGAAAAACATTTAAACAATCATCACTAGACTTATTTTCTATAACTATCGATCTCATAACTATCGATATTATTGCGCTCCGCAAGAAGTCAAACTACAACAGAGCCTAAAAATAATTTAGTCTTAATGTTGACTTGATGATTTGTAATAAAAGTAATTGACGCTTAAGAACCGTGGTATAAGATTCAGTTACACATTTATTCGGCAATTGTGCATCGTATTATGCAACGCAACGGCAATTGTGCAATCAGTTAGGACCTGTTCATAAACCACGTAGACTCATTTTTTAACATCTCAACCCGCCCCCCCCCCCCTTCGTAGATTTTTCTCCATACAATTTTTTGAATTTTTGTATGGAGCGTAGACTTTTGACAAACCCCCCCTCCCCCAGAAAAGTCTACGTGGTTTATGAATAGCCCGTTTTGCAAAGCTATCGTTATTAAATATGTGTTGGAACGTTTATAGAGCAACTATAACACTCTATTAACTCATCCCCAAAGGTATGTGTATTTGAATGTTAACTAACGATTGTTAAACAATGTTCTGGCAAATAGACTGAAGATTTAAACACGTCTTTTGATCAAATGCATAACCAACGATGGAGAAGATGGAGAATAAAACAGCCTTCAATCCAGGATCACGAGTTCAAGTCTGGGATCGAGGAAAGTTAAATTTGGGTACTGTAATAAAAAAAAGTTCTTTCAGACATATGAAGGTATATAATTACCACAAATAATAAATTACCTTAGTTTAGTACAGTGACAAAATACCAAGCAAGCAGAGCCGAATCCAGTGGTGCATAGACTCGGGTGCCACGGAGCATCGGACATTTGTAACGATGTGGCTGGCTACCGGTCAACGGAATGGTAATGTCTACGAACTCTACTTCTACGCAGCTAAAGGTGAGGGCAGTTCCTTGTACTTTTGGGGCCGAATCAATAAAGAAATTGAACTCTGGTACCGTCGTTTTGGCCATCTTGAGGATGGCACCACTGTGCCATTGTGCCGATTCACGGTGGTGTATCTTATCAAATCGAAGAATCAAGTAGCCCGATGCTTCATGGAGTATGAAGCCCAAATGACTGCGAAGTTTAGTCACAGAGAACAGACATCCAAGCTGGAGTGCCCATCGTTTGCAAATTTCTGTAACTGCCATTTTAAAATTACACCTCGTTTCCGTTAGTTTTGGTGAATCGTATGTTGATGGCGCCACTTGCCCGCTTTGAGATTTGATAGCCTGTCAATTTTAGTTTGGTGAAACCTAGACTAGGCGGCGTTGTTTTTCCAACGGTTTCCTTTTAAAATTTACACAGTAAATTGGGAAAAAATGTTCGAGCCTGGATGTCTGTTCTCTGTGGTTTAGTGTCAAAATTTCACGATTTCGTGCGGACAACGGCGGGGAGTACATCTCCAAGGAGATAAGGTCATTCTGCCAGCGCACAGGCTTTAAGATGGGAGTTCACTGTCCCTTATTGCACTGAGCAAAACGCCACCAGCGAACGAATGAATCGAACATTGGTAGAGAAAGCGCGTTCGATGTTGTTCGATTCCGGGATTAGTCGTGAGTGTTGGCGAGAGGCAGTACAGACCGCTTCTTTTCTGGCAAATAGAATCCCTGCAAGTGCTGTAGGTGAGAAGCTGACGCCATTCTAGTTGTTCGAGGGAAGAAAACCAGATGTGTCAAAGCTGCGGATATTTGGATCCGTGGCCTACTGTCACATTCGAAGGAAAACCGACGAAAACTCCGACGAAAAAACCGACGAAGAGTTGGAGACGAATTCTTGTTGGATATGGAACCAACGGCTATCGAGTCTGGTAGCCACAAGAACGCAGGGTCGTGACGGTTTGGGATGTCATTTTCGACGAAGCTGCAGCGGGTAGAAGGGAGAAGAACATGAAGAAAAGTAAATCCTAGAGGGTTTGAACTGTTTAGTGGAATACTTGTAACTAGAAAAGAGAAGAAAAAATAGTATTTTCCATTTAATTCTCGAGTTATTAGTACGAGACACTGAAGATGTCTACCCATTGTAGACGAACTACGCGTATCTGTCAAGATAAGCAAAGGTAGTTGGAATTAAATGGAAAATACTAATATTTCTCCTCATTTTCTAGTGATGAAGAAAAGTGACAAGAAGAAGAAAGGAAAATTCGTAGCAAATGTGTTTGACTATAGTGATGATGAAGAAGAAGAAGATAGAGAAAACCGATGCGCAAATCGAGAAGATAGTGACAATGAACGTGAACAGCTAGTTGATGGCGCGGAAGAGTCTGATGGGTTTGATACGTGTAGTGATACGGAAGAAACTCCTGAGGAACTGGATAATGGTGGATTGACTGGTGCAACAACTTCTGGTCGTGTCACGAAACCGTCAGCCTGGACGAAGGACTACGATATGACCTTTGCTGGTGTGGCTCTCGGTGCCATGGGATATGTCGAGAACCTTCCCTAACACTATCGCAGAACTGAAGAAGAGGTCGGATTCGCCACAATGGCAAGCAGCTATACAAACTTCCTTGCACCGGAACAAAACCATAACCCCGGAGAAGCTTCCCAAGAACCGTGTGCCAATTTTTTGTTAGTGGGTGTTTCGAGTGAAACCTGGAGAAGGTAGAAATCCGGCTCGTTATAAAGTTCGCCTTACCGCGAGAGATTTCACTCAACGTTTCGGGTTTGACTACAATGAAACCTACTCACCAGTAGTTAAGTTGGGCACATTAAGAACCATGCTGGCTGTCGCTAACCAAGAGTGAATGTTTGTGCACCAGATTTATGTCTGTACAGTGATCAGTGTCGGTATGGGCGAGGTGGGAAGGATTATTTGATCCTATACGTGAACGACTTTGTCGTGATTGGATACAGACTGAAAGGGATACAGATCGTCAAATCCTGTCTGTCAAAGGAATTTGACATGACTGACGCCGGTGAAGTTACTGATTACCTCGGCATGCGGATCGAAAGGGACATCGAGAACCGGATCTTGCGCATTAGCCAGCGTCGATACCTGGAGGGTTTGCGTAACCATTTTGGCATGGCGGACTGCAAACCAAGCTCCATTTCTATGGAGTGTCGTCTTAGGCTCGAAAGGGGGAGAAAAATCGCAGCGAACGACGAAACCATACAGGGAACTCGTAGGATGTCTGATGTATGAAACGTTAACAATACGTCCGGATTTGTGTGCAGCGGTAAACTTTTACAGCCAGTTCCAAAGTTGTCCTACTGAGGAACACTGGACGCACCTTAAGCGTACTCTTCGATACATACACGGGTCCATTTGATATCGGACTAGAATACAGAGGTGATGATGAGGTGGCGATTGTTTCTGCGTATTGCGATGTGGATTGGGCGAACGTCATAATCGATCGGCGCTCGATAATGGGATATGTTTTTGAAGTATTTGGATGTGTGACAACGTGGCTCACAACAAATCGTACTACTGTCTTCGACTGAGGCCAAGTTGGTCGCTCTTAGTACCACGGTTTGTGAAGAAGTATGGCTGTTCCGATTGCTAGAGGAAACAGGTTAACAGTTGAATGTTCCTGTCATTTATCATGAAGACAACCAGTCAACCATACGTGTGGTGAATGATCCAAAGAACCGTGGTAGACTGAAGCACATTGATTTCAAGTTGCAGTTCATCCGAAGCCTGGTTCAGCAGGGGCTTATCCAATTGAAGAACGTTCCATAAGAGCAACAAATCAAATCACTGCCAGTTGGGCCATGTCGTGTCTGCGGAAGGAGCTTTTCTCTTATCGATTTTAAAATTGAGCAGGGGTAATGAAGTGCACAATTTCCTATATGCGTGTAAGAGTCCCAGCTCTAGTTTTTCCTTCCATCTGAATATCGCACAGTTCTTTTGCTGTTTTTGCTTTTCCAGCTATCAACAGCTTTTTTTATAACCATGTGAAGTACTCATTCAATAAACACGCGCTTTCTTATCCGGAAATTTAACGGTGATTTTGTAGTTCCGAAAGTGGGCCGCCTATTAGCCAAATGTTTTGCAAACACAAAACACGGTACTTTTCAATAGGTTTAGTGTTTTTGGCAAGATCGCGTACCGATAAATTAAGCGATCCGTAAAATAGTTTAAAATCTACACTGAGAGGAAAGTGACCGAAATTTAACGTGGACGAGGCTTCAGAACTGTTCACCCACCTGAAGGCTCCACCAAACTGCAGCGTTTTTTTTTGCCGCGGCGGCAGCGAAATCGCGGCGGAAAATCGCCGCGGCGAGATTACATGGCGGCTTATGGGGCGCACAAACCGACGCGATGCGTTTTTCAATCGCGTTGGTTTGTGCGCTCCATAAGCCGCCATCTCGCCGCGACATTTTCCGCTGCGATTTCGCTGCCGCAGCGGCAAACGCTGCTGGTTAATGAACACAACAGGAAGGAATAAAGTCGGACTGCTAGTAGGAGGGACAGAGCGCGACAGGGTCCGCCTAGGAAGCAGCGTTACGATAGACGGGTATACCTTGGAGATGTTGTAGAAACTCGTCTAACTCGGATCCTTGCCTTCGGCAGACAACAGCCGTAAAAACCGAAGAGGCATAAACAGTGGAAGTCGTGCCTACTATGGGCTCCAGAAGTACTTGCGGTCAAACAAGTTTCTTCCACGAACTAAATTGTAACTGTTGTTACAATTTAATATATTTTGTTTGTTGTACATGTGTAGATGTCGTTCAGAATTGTGGGGTTTCTGGTAGGTTAGTGGATTGTAGGGAAATAGATTGTATGATTATTTGTATTAAATAGTAGGAGATTTGAATTTGAAAAATCTAAAATAATGTTTGCTAGTAGTGGGCTGAAGTGAATCAACAAAAGGTTTCATGGAAGGAGAAAAAAACACGAGAGAAGGATATGGAGGTTGACCGATAGAAAGTTTGACCGCCATCGGTAATTACTAAGTTGGCATTCGTAAAAAGTGTGTGGTCAAAAAAGTGAGTGTTATCAGCAGGGTTCAGACGATTTCAAACTAAATCAAATTCAGGACATTTTGTTTGAAAGTATTGTACATTTTATTTGAAAAATTGCCGGTTAGATTTGACTGACATATCGGCAACCCACACAAGAAAAATCGGCCTAGTTGGGCTACACTGCAGGACGCTGACGCCTAAAATTGCCTAGGATCAGCTCAGCTTTCTGGTTCAACGACCATAATTGTAAAGGAAACTTATTCCCTTCTCGGCGTCACCAACACAGTTTTGCCGTGGTCCACCGATTGAGCTAAAGATGGAAGACGCCAACCAACCCCTATCCGCTAGTGTTCACCATTGCTGGTTGAAGCCGCACAAAGTCATTATCCGTGTTAGTACGAAGACGCCATCGCTAAATCTACGTGTTCTACGCGGTCATCGGCGAGCGTTCATCCAACGGCAGCAACGGTATGATCCAACGACATTCATCACTACCCACTACAATAGCCCAAATTTAATAAAACCACCCAGCAGTAATTTTTTTTCAATTATTTAATTTTCAATGATTGCTATATATTACTAGTTTAATTTTTAAATTCCAATATTAGAAGTTCCATAGTTTTCGCAATATTTGTGTACAGTTATAGCCCCGCCGATTAGCCAGAAGCAGGCCGACTCTGTGACACAGCTCGAGGAGTTTTCGGTTTCTAAGCCTTTTGTCGGGAGTTCTTAGTCCTATAAGGGTTATACATAGGCGTAGCCAGGATTTCGAATAGGGTGGGGCAAGATATTATTTTTTTAAGAGAGAGAGAGAGAGAGAATGAGAGAGAGAGAATTAGACCGTCTTCAACCAGCGTTTGCACACACTGAATACATAACATTATACCAACAATCAATATGCAACTAGAGATTTGAAATTGGTTCACTTTAGAACCCCATGGTCCGATATACACCTTGCTGTACATATTTGCGCCTTTGTTTGGATTAGTTGTGTTATTTTGACAGAATATTTGAGAGTGTGTTCGTGTGAGTTCATTATTAGGGGCGCATTACTAAGCTTGGGACCGATGTGCTAGTACTGACTGAGCCAAGAAAAAATCGTATTTGTTCGGGAGCTACTTTTCTTAGAGTTAGTCTATGATTATACAACGGACGACACAACGCTCAGTGGACCAGAAGAGTATGGACATTTTCAAGTTCCACCGGCTAGAGCAGAAATCGGGCCCTCACTTTGTGACAATTCGCCTAAACGACGGATGGATTATGTTCTCAACGATTACCCAAAGTTCTATACAATACACGTCAAATCTTGGCAATAACATTCAACAATTCTAGGTTTGTTCTGGAATTTAAGGTTTTCCACATGTTTCAAAATCAAACCACATTAAATAGCAACCATGGTAAAATCTAGCGGGTAATGGCATGTGTCGAAATATTCACTTTACAGTTGTGTTGGTTTTTTTGTATAGGATAACTATCGAGTTTGTTCACAGTTTGTACTGAAAATGTAATTTTCCTCCACAACCCTCTCACCCACACTGAAAATTAAATTCTAATTTTATTACTAAATCGAAGGTAGGACTAACAAATCTATTCGTTGTGTTCGTTGTAAGTAGATTTGTACGTTGCTACCTTCGTTTTCAATGCCACACGCGTCTAAAACACGAAGCATTTATTGGCACAGAAAGAACATTCGTGCATTGTTCAAAAAGAAATAAACTACTACGAATATTTTGATATCAATAAAAAAAAACTCTGGTGGTTTCATGATTGGCTGACAGATCTTCTACATCGACTCAGTATGGTATTGAAAAAAAAAAAGAAATCAATAAATGAATGATTCCAGCACACCCGATGAGCAATAACAACATGTATGAGTACGACTGAAGAGAGGCAGCAATTGGTAGATCTGCATGAAATTCATTTTGTGCACTGTACAAAGAGGTGTAATAATAGAATTTCACCAGATGACAAGCATTAAGAATGTTTCATGCAATTTACGAGACATTTGTTCTAGTATTCAATGTTTGCGAACCCAGTGAAAGCTAATTTACGAAAATAAAATTTCAGTGTATATATTGACAAAGCAACACCGCAAAAACACAATTTTTTCCCATACAAACATAAAAAAAAATCTCTGAGGTAGCTCAGCCAATCTTCTGGTCCACCTCTAAGCATATTACTATAAGGTACTGGAAGAGTCTTCCTAGACTGCCTGTCAATATGCAAAATTTGGATGACGTCTGTATTGATTTCCAATGTCCAATGTCCGTCCAATGTATCACAAAACATTGCGATTGATTGAGTGGATTGGAGGAAATGATATCAATGAGATCAAATCTCCCACGGTTGATGCTAAACCAATGAGCCAGGACATCAATAGAAGCATAAAGTTGCCAGAAGGCATGAAATGCATCTACACACTCTTACTTTTACCAAATTCCTAAGGTCCATTAATTATGTCACGCAGTAAGGGGGAGGGGGGGATCTGGGAAAAGGTGACGATCCATACAAAAAAAATGAAGGTCCATACAAACAACGTGAAAAGAGGGGGGGGGGGGTAAAAAGTCACTTTTTACGTGACATTGTTAATGGATGTTCCCTAAATCGCAATTTTAAATGGATTCGCATAGATTGTTCTTAAGCAGCTTCTTTAGGATTGGTACAGTTTTAAAAATTAAAAGTTTACAAAAAAAAAGTTTGCTTCGAGCATCGGCTGTGAAAAGTTGTGTCGATGCTTTATTACGCACTATTTTGCAATCGGCCATGGCGCGTTTCGTATTGTTTCGGTTACCTATAATTCGGCGTTGTGAGTAATCGAGTGAGCACAGAAAATAAACAACAAAAATGCTTCCTGGTGAGATGTGATGAGGTTCGGGTGATCCAATTAGATCATTTTGGTTTGCCATGCTCGCCGTACCACCAGTAAACCACTATCCCATTTTGTGATTGGCTTGAATAGCACTATTTGTATAAATAGTTCAAAATCAGAAATAGGTATTAATATTTAAAAAATAGAGCGGGGTTATATCTAGGATATAACCGCAAGTTAAACGTAGGATCGCGTTGGTGTTTTCCTTCTTATGAAATTTCGTTCCCTTATTTGACATGCATTTGGGCGCTGGCAGGCGCTGGTTATTGCATTAGTTTGAGATCACCAGTTTTTTTTTCACCTCGAGAATGTATGCTAGTCCTCTGGTGGTTCTCTGTGTAATAACAGCTCATCTGGCAACAACGGACTAGCAGCCTCAGGTGTTTCATGTTTATAATCTTACTCATGCTCATAGCAACGGATAAAATCTTTGAAAAGTTTAAAACAACTGCAGCTTTTCGCTCTGATTAGCATGCTGTCTTGTCTCTGAAATTCGGATATGAGTCGTTTCGTCTCGCCCGTAGAATATCATATGTAAGAAAAAAATTAGTCTTTACTATTTAAAAAATATTCTCATGGATGTCTATTTTTTGAACTTTTTTGCTGCATTTTGTCACAAAATCGAGGCAACTTCCCGCTTTTTCATTGAGGCAAAGGGGTAATCTATCAAACATCAACACTAAATAATAAAAAATTGAAGCAAACATTAAAATTCTATATATGGATTCAAAAAGTTAGGGAGGGGGGGGCAACGGCCCCGTGTACTGCCCTCTGGCTACGCCTATGGGGTTATACCTACTGACCTCGAGTTAGGTGAGGCATTAAAATGTACCATGTACAGAATGCTGATAACCTGCAAGTATTTGTGTTTAAGAACGTTGCGTGATTACACAGAAAAAAAAGTTTCCCCGAAAATGAAAACGAACCGTGAATTAGTTCACGTTTTCATGATGATTCCCTTTCAACGTTATTTAGTTCATGATGAAGTGATTTAGTTCACGGTGTATTATTGCTTGTTCGCGTATTGATGATTGCAGTTCAAGGATCTTGGCACGGATTTTTTTTTCCGTGTACGATCATCTTTGCCGGTATGCAGGAAAACGGAGAGTGGCGGCGAAAGATGAACCATGAGCTCACCCAACTCTACGTGGCGAAAGCTGGAAGAATACTTTGCGCAGGGCAGGGCGTTGCAAGAATGCCGGACAACTACCTTGCAAATATGGTGTTCGTCTTCCATTCGGCCGATACAAGAATTCGTGGATCAGGTGCATCAAAATCTGGCGAGTGTGGGTTATCAACGAGGTTGGAGAGTAGCAGTCATGATTCGAGTACATTTGCGAAATGTCGTTATACCAGTAAAATGAACATGTACACTTAAATCCGTATGCGCTTGCATCGTTAGGCCAAATATCTCAAGAATGAGTAAAGATATCGTAAAATGAATGAAAGTTTTGTCTAAAGGAAAATAAGATTACGTGTTTACGCATAGATGCAAATGTTTGATGAGAAACAATCAACTGTAGATATTTTGGACTAAAGGATAACGAAAAAAGATCAATTTTTAATATGTTCCAGATTGAATGCCAATAATCATTATACAATTTGTAAATCTCGATCCCAGGATAAGCTAGCATGTGGTGGATTGGATCAAGATACCAATGTTAATTTTGTAGAAGAACAAATGCGCAATTGTTTATGTCCCAGTCCGGCGTCGGTATTCAAATTAATTTTATAGGCTACGTGCTTGATAGGATTATCGCGAAATCAATCGCGCACGTACCTACGATAGCAGAAACGGTTTCATTTCGCATTCAGATCGTATTTAATTATAAGAATTAAAATAAAATTGCGTTCATCAACGATCTGCAGCCCCAGCCACAATCAACGACCATCCTTTGGATTTCTCTTTCACAATAGTCTTCAATCAACCGCCCGGCACGAGCCCCGTCCGTTTCTTATTGCTTAACTTTGTATTACTTTATTCACGATTCTTTTCGTTTATGTTTTTTTTTGTATCGTGTTATCATCTAAACTCTAGGCATTAACTTAAATTGGCATTTTAAATTACGAATCAGTACACACACAATAAATTAGTTTTGGGGGAAGTTCGCATTCTCCGCGGATCGCACTATCTAGTCGATGATCGCTCGTGGTTTGTCTTCTTCCTTTCCGAAAAATTTGCTTCGCTTGATTTCTATACTGTTAGCTGTATCTTCTTTCCATTAGGCTTTCTGGTCTGCTTGCTACTCATCATCATCTTCGATCGCGGCGGCAGCAAGCAGTCAAATGTGTGTGACACGAAAAAGAGATTAATTTCGATTTTTGCTTTCTTCGCATATCGGTAATTTGCGCGTATAATTTCACACTGCCGTTTCCTGCGCGTTCCAGTTTTTTTGTTATCTGAGCACTTCTTGGATCTTGTGGCTTGAGAAGAGCGCTGAGAGGGGTTACGTTTTTCTGATATTTTTGTTTTCTTCTGCTTGATGTCGATGACGGCAGCGGTGTTGGATTTGTTTGTCTGGGACAAATTAATTACTGGGATGTTTTACGTTTCCGGCGTGGATGGGACTTCAAAGAATGATGTCTCCGATGTTGAATGCGATGGCTTCGGTACCTGCGCGAAACACATGCTGGGAGCTCGGGAAGCCGGGATGTGTCTATCAAGATTACAGTTTTGCTTTTTTTTTTGTTTCGATACATTTCTCGCCTCCCATCTCCATCCACATTATGACTATGCTAATTGTGCAGTTTCGAGTTGATTGGAGAGGAGATTTAGTTCTTCTTCGTGGGCGAAGAAGTGGTGGAAGACGAAGGAGGGGACGAATGATGTGAGTCCGAGTGGGGGTTGGAGTGTGGGTTCGAATTACTTTCCTTGCCCGATTCGTGCTTGTGGGTCGTCACCTTGCCATCCTTGTCGACGAAGTGCGTCGTTTGAAGGAAGTGTCCGTTGTTGTTGCTGAAGGAGGTGAACGTTGTCTGTACCGATTGGCCACTCTCGTCGAAGCGGCTGTCCAGGTTGCTACCACCGCTGGAATGAAAGGAAAAACAAAAATCGTTACTGAGTTAAAAACAGTTTATTAAATTACGTTATTCTTTATTTCCAATGTTATTTTTGTGTCAAAATGTGCTCTAACCGAAGTCCAATTAAAAATTGGTTAACTTATAGAACGCAACGCGACAATGGACACAACGCCAGGGATGCCAGATAGTTTTTCATAACGTCTATAAGCCACATTGAGAAATGTCTGTATTTGTCCGTATTGAGGATTTTGTCAAAACGTGGCATAAATAATATGGGTAAGGGTAGTATTTTATTTGAGAGTAAGGTGAGGAATGGTTTCGCAAAAATATAATAATCTCATTCTCTCATATACCTTGGTTTCGAGAGCCTTGTTTATTCACTTTTTCTGTTTAAAAACTGTCACAATTTTTTTGAAGAATCTCTTTTTTTTTAAAGAGTCTTGGTTTTTTTTCCAATATACAAACATTGTTGAGGTCCTTCTTATTTTTTTCGCAATTAACGTATGCATAAAAAAAGGGACTGATTTAAGCGATTCTTCATGCAATCACCCGATCACCTGGTGGTGAATCCACTTGTGTATCGCCAATCATAGCACCCCTGTTGAGTACAGAAAAAAAAAATGACAGGGTTGTCAAGCACCCAAATGGAGCGGCTGAAGGAGCTGGTGTAAAACATATTTTCATCGAAGCGCAACGTCGTGTACATAATGGATGACGAGACTTACTTTACGTCCTCTACCAAGGAGGTAAGCGTTGTGGTCAAATATATCTTCCATTCCAAGTTCCCGAAGAAGACCGTTCTGTGGCTGACAATCAGCGAGAAGGGAATGTCCAAGTCGCTTCTCTTTCCATTGTGGCTTGCGATGAACGAGGAGATATACAGTATGAAGTGTCTTCCCGAAGTTGCAATCTTCTTCAAAAAGTATCATGTGAAAGACAATGTGGCATTTTGGGTGGACCTGTCCTCGGCCCTTTATGCAAAAAATCACTGGAGGAGATAGACTGGTTGAAGCTAAAAGTTATACTATATTGATGACCGATAGAATATATTTGGTTGAACCTTGATATTGAGGATCTACTTTAATAATGTCGTGGCCAATACGGAGAAGCCAAGACCAAGAAGCAGCTGTCGAGATTCATCATTTTATCGGTCATCGATAAAGTTTCGGTACACTGCTGCTTATATATGTGAAACATACTTAAGCGTTGAAACGCTTTTTTGTTTTAATTCTCAGAACGTTGTCGAAGACTTCTTAAAAGTTTTTGAAAAATAATATGATTATCTGAAAATTTTCCATGTTTAAAATTTATTTAAATTAACTTTTTTCGCATTCCTAAGCTATTTTATAGTAGTTTTAATTAAATAATATACTAAATAATTTTCTTTAGGTATTTACCTCTAGAATTCAACCAATTCCCAAAACTGCAAGCCAAACTTGTCAACAGATGCCGGAAGGCACATGGTACCATTGAAAATCCTGATTCACAAGAAAATAGTCGTTGAATCAGTTAAGCTTCTACAGTATCACTCCAGGAAAAACATCTTCCATGCATACAAAAATCGAGGGGCGAATTATTACATATATAACGGAATCCAAACTGTGTAGGAATTTTTAAAAATGCGTAGAAAAGTACACCAGCGCATGCGCTAAAAGATGCACAAATAAATCAAATGCGAACAAAAATATGCAATGAATGCGTCAATGCGTTGGAAAATGTTCGCCTTAAGGGCTTATGCTGAATCATTCTAGATGACAGTCATTACCTCAACATTTAAAATTGATATAACTCAGAGTCGGTACTAGATATTGAAAATTTAATCACATCAGTGTGTATGCTTACTTGCTGTGAGCAATATAATATAGTTCGATTCGATGTTCATTCGCTAATAATCGAGATTTATCAATTTGAAATAGCAAGGTGAGTTTGCGAGAGCGAGATAAAAGATAGGAAAAAATACATGGAGCAGCGATTCACCTTAATGCGTGATGCTGCATCGAAAATGCATATGTGATTCGCCCCTCGACAAAAATTCATCTTCTTTTTAAATTAAAACCTCTTCTTTAATGTTATCAAATTTCTGATAAATTCCACCGATCCTTCAAAATTGTTCAAACTTGAGTATTGGGTTAATCCGTGTAGCTAGTGACTAATTTCTGTCGAAAGTGTATTTGTTTATGTTTACTTTTAAGTGCTGCATCCAAACATTCTATTTGTTTTATTGCAAATTCGTCAAAATGTTCGCGAAAGAAGTGATCACCAGTTTGTTGCTCGCCCAGAAGAAGCCGAAAGAGATTGCCAAGGTGGTAGGGTGCCATTTGGCAACAGTTTACCGCATAAAAAAGTCCCTGCAGGATGGTCCTAAGCAGCGGATGCCGGGAAGCGGACGTCCGCGCTTTGCACGCACGCCGAACGTGATCAAATCGGTCCGTGTGAAAATTGCTCGCAACCCGGTGCGTTCCATAAGAAAACTTGCAAAGGAAGCCAATATTTCGGAGAAATCCATGCGGAGAATCATCAAAGAAGACCTGCATGCATCTTTCAGAGCCAGAGTGAAACGCCACTTGATTACGGACCGGGTCAAGGAACTAAGAGTGATTCGTTCCAAGAGATTGCATTCCTTGTTGAAGAACGAAAAAATGATAATTCTGTTCTCCGACGAAAAGCTTTTCAGCATCGATGCTGTGGCCAACAGCCACACGGACCGGTTCATTTCACCGCAGAAAATGGAGAACGTTCCGAAAAAAGTGAAATTTCAAACCAAGTGGCTGGTGTCATGATGTTTTCCTTGGTGTCGTCCAACGATTTGAAAATGCCGCCTGTTTTCATTGATGCTGGATTTAAAATCAATACCGAAGTGTATATCGGTATTTTAAAGGACCAAGTGCTTCCCTGGGTGAAGGCCAACTTCTCCGAGGACCAAAACGTTGTCATACAGCAGGATGGAGCGCCGTGTCACACGTCCAATCGAACCCAACAATGGTTGAACGATAACATGAAGTTTTGGCCGAAGGATTTGTGGCCCCCTAGCAGTCCAGATCTTAATCCGTTAGTTTATTCGATTTGGGCATATGTTGAAGCACGAGCATTCAAAACATCACACCCTAGTGTGAAAACCCTGAAGTCAACAATAACACGCACATGGCAGTCAATGTCGGAGGACTACGTCCGAAAGGCATGCTCTGGCTTTCGGCGTCGGCTCGTAGGAGGTTATTAATAAACTTGTTAAAGGATATAAGATAACTGCACTCAAAAAGTGTTGATATTATTGCTTGAATTAGTTGAAAATGGGATTTGAAAGAAATAGAACAAATTTTCGCATTATTTTCTGCCGCACCCTGTAGAAGCTCAAAAAAATTTCCCAAATTTTCTTTTTTTTTTAATGATGGCTAACTGTTTGGATATAGAAGGAGTTCCAAACAGTGTCCTTAAAGCCTGAGAAGATTAACAATTAAATATAGAATGCTTTAGGTCAACAAATAAAACATGCCAACTTATATATAAAAAATAAAATCGTTTCAGAATCATTTTCATCTGGACATTTATGTCTGTAAAAATCTGTAGCTTTATCGCAATATCTTTATAATGTCTGTAATCTGTATGAGGTATGTATATCTGGCACCCCTGCACAACGCTCATGATTCTTACAAACCTTTCTCACGTAGCACAAAATCAAAATAATGAGAAAAATCTAGATTCCTACACCCAAATAAAAAAAAATCACATAATCAGTGGAAAATATCCACCGGAGATTCAATTAATTTTCATGTGGAAAATGCATCGCTAAATCAAATGAATCATATGTGTTTAGTGAAATGTAAATGATTAGTGAAATAGAATTTCTTTTTCTATGTGATTTTCATGTTAAAATCACTTATTTTAGTATTACAAAATATTTCTAAGTGTGTAAATTTTACAGTATTCGGTAATTTTTTACCGAACTTTCAACAGCTGAACAGTTCGGTAATCCAATTTAACGGACTTCGGTAATATTTGACAAGTTCCGGTAATTTTTTACCGGAATACTGTAAAATTTCACCCAAATCCGGTGAATCGGATTACCAAACGTTCAGCTGTTGAAAGTTCGGTAAAAAATTACCGAATACTGTAAAATTTTCTAAGTGTGTATGCTTCCAGTGGTAAGTGAAATATTATTTCAGTGTAAGTGATCCATTGAAATATCAGCTCATAAAACCATGGCCTATGTGATCACAATTTGATCACAAGGTCGTGACCACAACGTCAAATTAGAACTTCATAAAATATTGCATTTAAAATTTAAATCCGGTAATTGGTCCTCTGCCATTACACTCCTATATTGCATTTAAATGTCCCGTCATTCTTCCCGCTGATCACAATAATTATAAAGCCCCGTAAAACAATCTTAAATGTAGAGTTTCGCTTACCCTTTCCTGTTTTCCTTCCAAAGCGGACACATTTGTTAAGATCATCCTTTCTCGGCTTGCCGCTCAGTTGCGTGCGGTAAAGACATATCATTCCGGCATCATTTCAAACGTCTCAAACGAATCCCGCCACGGCGAAGAATGTTAGCAACCCATCAGAATAACCAACAGCCCGGCACGTCAAATCGAATCAAAGCCTGCGGAGAATTAACCCGTAATTGTCTAGTTCTAGTGCAACGTAGAAGACAGAGGTTATCACTGGGATGCCGCCGCCGCCGCCGCCGTACAGCTTGATCCCACTCCGAGGAAATCGACAAAGCTTATTTCTTCCCGTCGTTGTTCTAAGCAGCCACGATTCAATGCAATAAAGAAGAAATAAATATCTTGGCCACGGCGAAGTCAGTCCCGGGAGTATCGGAGGCACCGATTACAGCCCGTCACCACCTCCGATGATCCGTCGAGGCAGAGAACGAAGCACCTAATTAGGGGCCATGTTCAGGAAGCATTCCAAGCCACAGAAAGCAGATCACAGTGCCCGGGCTTTATGGCTCCCCGCCGGTTGGCAATGGACAAAGAAAAGAAAAACGACGAAGGAACGACTCAAATAAAAATAAACATCTCAAGCGATCGCATTTCAGAGATAATTTCTTATTCGCCGTGCGGTTTTCCTGTGGCTCTGCGCAGATGGCGCCTTCCGTCGGTGGGGAGCTGAAGAAGGCAACCGTTTCTCTGATATAATTCGCATGTTCTTGAGTCTGTCGAGGAATGCATTGTACAACTTAGCTCCATGTTCAATCTGATGATGCAATCGGAGAGGCACTGTGAAAATGTTCGTTGGAAGTTTGGATGGAAATTGTATTTTTCGTGATTTAGCCTTTCTGGATTAAGCCTTGTTATGATCCAGATCAGTGCTGGATAATCTCACGACCGACATGCGACAATGACATAAAAAGGCCACCTCTTTATTGGGAGAAGATACGAATTATCATGAGCTTTTTTTGTCATTCTTCAACCATCATGTAGTCATGAGAATTTTTTCCCAAGCGATTTTGACTCTTGAATTTCTCCTTGGGTATGTAATTTCAGCCTGGCTCCTTTATTCGGCCAATATACCAAATGTATACATAAATACTAGTTGAACCCTGCTACGCTTGCAACGGAATGAATGAAAATTCAATACAACTGGCACGTTTATGGTAGTTTTCCGAAATGATTTTTTTCTTGACTAAGCAGGGGCTCAAACTTCTATCAGAACATGCATTTTACCCGAGAAAGACACGGTTTGTGTTTAAGTAACCTGGATAATTCTCATGTTTGGTTGAAATTTGTACTTCATTTGTATGAGAACCCCCCCTTCCAAAGTGGGGAGGAGTCTCAAGCCACCATACAATCATTGCCTTCAAAAGACCCCACATGACAAATTTTGTATGGGAAGCCCTTTTTCCAGAAAGGGAGGGGGAATCTCCAGTCATCTTAGGAACATTTTTTGCCGTCAAAAACCTCCACCTGCCAAATTAGGTTCTTTTTGCTTGATTAGTTCTCGGGATATGCAGAAATTTTTGCTTTATTTGTATGGGAACACCTCCTTTCAGAAAGAGGAGGGGTCTTGAGTCATCTTAGAAATTTTTGTTGCCACTCGCACATGCTGAATTTGGTTTTCTTTGCTTGATTAGTTCTCGAGTTATGGAGAAATTTGTGTTTTAATTTGTATGGGTGCCCCCCTTTTCAGAGAC
>JASCZW010017036.1:0-17693 GCA_034211315.2 Aedes japonicus | reverse complement strand
CCGCGTCCGACCACAACTCCTATTGCGATGTTATCTTTGTATTCGAAAGTTGTTGGAGAGTATGATTCTCTTCCGTATGGAAAAACGGGTTGAGACGAGACAACCTGCATTCAGATACTCAATATGAGGTAAAGGGGACGAACGGCTGTCTCGTGTTTGCTTTCCACAGATAGCCCACCTAGCTTTTGCTAAGAAAGAGCAAATGGCTTCTGTATTCATGGATATATGGGCTTTTGATCTCTAGTATCTGGTGCCGGTTCTCTCAGGATGAACTCCACGTTAATAGCTTCACGGCATTGTTGAGTATTTTTTTTGTACAATTTGCCATCGGAGAAACATATGAGCCTCTTCTCATGGAAACTCCATTTCTTTTCGAGTTGCCTACGCGGTCCTAAGATCCTGTTTAAGCACCTCTTTGTATAATTTTTATTAATTCTAGAATTAAAATGGAAGCAGAATTCATCAAGGACAGCATCAAACGACTATTCAACAAACTGGACCGGAAAACTTTAGAGTGCTATTCTCTGCACCTGAAGTTAGCCATAAGGGATCTATTCCGTGAAATTCCAGGAGTTCTTGTCCCCGAGTCAGAGTAGCAGAGAATGCGAATCAAATAGGAAACTATTGGTTCTCGATATGAAACTCAATAGCCCCCCTGAGAATAGAATCCCAACAGACTCCGACCACACATCACACCAAGGAACAGGCCACACTTACACCCTCCATCACCACGACACCGGTGGTCCACCCCATTGAGGGACTGGTTTTCAACCGATCGACGACCGCATTCACGGAAGAACAACTAACTCATCTCAACAAGGGATTAGGATACGCGGTTTACAATCAAGCCTGACGTGGAACAGATCATCATCGACGTGGAGACAGCAATTACAAACACTCTTCCGACATCTTTACAAGACGCAGCCAGGACTTTCACTTCGAACATTATTAAGGACGGACAGAAACAAAACCCAACAACGAGGAGGAAATTCGCATCGTTAAGGAGCTGAAGTCAAAGCCTGTTTTCTACCTAAAAGCAGACAAAAGCAACAGAGTCGTCATCATGGATAAGGAGGACTACGACAAGCAGATAGCCTTCTAAGATCAATAATGGTCCTTATGAGGCAGCTTCGGTAAACCCCTACCAAACATGGTGAAACACGTGGATAAAACACTAAAGAGTGAAAGTAGTATTAGGGGATGCAGCAGTCCGTCTTCGCGAACCAAACCCCATCCCTTCCCAGAATCAAAGGCCTCCCAAAAGTCCACTAAAACCAGAAACGAAATGAGGGAGATTGTTTCATCTGTAGGATCTCCAGCCCATAAGCTATCAAAATGGCTAGTAAAAGAATTTCAAGGTATCTCCGAGCAATTCCCAACAAGCTCAGTTCGCAACTCTCAAGAATTTGCTACAACAGCTACAGTCATCAGGTCATATAAATGATAATGAAGTAATGGTATCTTTCGACGTCACAGCCCTCTTTTCCCTAGCGTACCGATCAAGGACGTAATTAACCTTCTAGAAGATTAGCTTTTGAAACAAGGAGATGACACAACATGGAAGCAAAAGGTGCGGCATGTACCTTAAGCTGACGTCGACTTTGCATGGAAGAGAACTACCTTTCTTTCAGAGGATCATTCTATAAACAATTAAAGGAGCCCTATGGGAAATCACTCTATCCCCATTCCTCTGTGAACTGTTTATGGCGAATTGGAAACAATCCTAAAAGCGAAAGGATTACTCCCAACTCGTTGGTGGAGATCACGTCGACGACATCTTCGCCGCGTGAAAAAGACGATCTCTCCCTGATTCTTCAAGAAATCAACAATCTCCACAAAGACATTAAGTTCACCCATGAAATAGAAAGGATGGAAAACTTGCATTCCTCGACCTTCTAGTAAAGAGAGAATTATTGTCGCCATCTCCCTTAGAGTTTGAAATCTTCCGAAAACCCACAAACACCCAAAGAGTCATCCCATACGCTTCAAACCACTCTTTCAGCACAAAATGGCCACTTTCCACCACATGATCCACCGGATGTTGATCCTTCCTCTCAATAAAACTGGAAAAGCCAAAGAACTAGCATATATCTTCGAAACTGCCAGACTCAATGGGTACGAAAAGAGGACAATTCAAGCGATCATCAACAAAAGGAAAAACATCTTCATAGAAAATCACTAACAACCTCTCAGACTCACCTGAACCCTAAAACGTGTATCCGTCCCCTTCGATAAAGACATTACACAAAAGCTTAAACCACGACTTAGGAATTTGGCTTAGACTTAGTTTTTTCTAGTAGACACAACCAATTAGCATCGATGTTAGGCTCCACCAAAGACTCAGTAGACACATTAGGCAGAGCAGGGTATAGCAGAATCAAGTGTAAACACTGCAGCAAAATATATGAGGTCAAACAAAGAGAACCTTGGCAACAAGGTTCAAGGAGCATCTAGCCGGAGGTAACTCAAGGCTGTCAAACAGAACGAGAAAGGAATTTCACATAACTTCAAATCAACAGTCAGCAGAACACATCTTCACGGAAAATCACGACATAACGACGAATGACATCACAATATTGCGGACTACATCAACACCCTGCGAAATTAGACGTTGCAGAAAGCTAGAAATAAACAAACAACAGAACACAAATCTACTAAACAAAGACCAAGGCAACGGTTACACATGGCTCTTCAACTTAATACCCAAACGACATCAAACCCGACGAAGCGGAGCACCCGCTGCTACACAATAAGTAGGGTAGGTATAGATGGAAAAAAAAAAGTGAGGTAGATATTAAGTACACTTGTTTTTGACTCAGGATAGATATAAACAAAATAATAATAAGATAGGTATAAACAACATAATGATAGGTAAACGCTTTGTATTTAGAAAACAGTATATATACTTGGCAGGTGGCGAAGGTTTTCTTTCAGTCGAGTTATTAGTACGAGACACCGAAGAAGTCCGCACATTGTAGACGAAATACGCGTATCTGTCGAAGATAAGCAAAGAGTAGTTGGAATTAAATGGAAGATACTAATTCTTCTTCTAATTTCTAGTTACAGGTATTCCACTAAACAGCTCAAACCCTCTAGGATTCATACTGGTCAATGTTACGGTGGTTGAGAAGGTTCGCTGGTACTACATCGTATTCGGCTTTGAATATCAGTGTAAAATGATAATTCGTAAGTCCATGTTTTGTCGGAACGAAACATGGTCCTCGGAACCAGACCGCGGAATCCGGAAGGTTACCGGGGAAGCCAACGACGGTCCCAAGTTTGCTAGGGTATGTTAATTTATTGTTTTGTTTTTTAAATAACATGATTTGGTCCACATGAGTCAACATGAGAATGGTCCACAATTTGCGATCAAAAATGTCCATATCTGAATCCAGAACAACTTTGTGACCAGCAGAACTTCAGCATTAAAAATCGGTTGAGAAATGAAAAAGTCATGATTTTTATTATTAAACAAAATCGCAAATAGAATTAAGTTGGCTTCTATAACATTCACTCTGGTCTCTCTTCAATTGTCGAATAAATATTTCTATAACACTCAACAAGTAATTCCATGAATGCAATCTTCCATTCATATTGATTCGAAATTTTGATTCACGGATGATTCTCTATCAAGCTAAAAGATGAATCACATGATTCAAAATGAATGTGGATATTGCGTGGCTCGCTTTGATTGAATCATTCATTCTCTAGCTTGGTTGATTCATGGATTCACTGATATAAACAATCAGCAGAGATTATTTGAATTTTTTCCATGCGATTGCGAATGATCGAAAAAGAAATGTCGAAGCAAAATACGGAATCGGCTGCAATCATGCACGCGATTGAATTTTTCCATCCTTGCCTTCAAGCAAGTTCTTCAGAGAACTTCAGCGAACTTCAGGTTAGGATGTCATTTGAAATGAATAGACGAGGATTATTCAAACCAGTTTAACGTTTAGTTGTTAGGCTTAGGTGTGTTTGTAACACTTTACGGAGCCGATGTTCAATTGTTGTTATTAACAATTTTTCATTTTTCGATGTCATTAAAAGTGGGGTGCCAATTACTTGTGGCTGGCTCGAGGATTATGGGTCACATGATCGTTTGGAAGGGGCTGGGTAACTTATTTGAGGTATTGTTTGCTACAGATTCCTCGGTCTCTGCAGCCCCGTTCAGGAACTAAACCGCAGATGGGTGACCACAGCTTACTACAAGGTACAAGTAGCACGGAAACAAAAAGAATAGTTTAACTGGGACACAATGGCAGGGAATCTACTAGGGTGGAGGGGAGAAGGGTGATTACTGAACACTCATTGATCAGTCAAAAAAAGGAATTCGTAATCGGTTCCTAAAATATGTCTACCTTGGGCCACTAGGATATCCAATTGTTGTGCTCTGGAGACATCATTGTCTGAAAAATGTTAAACTGTATGAGCAATGTCATCATAACCGGTTCCGCACCTACATATAAATATTGCTATCGACGAGGTTAATTCTGTAGAGATATGCGTCTAGCGAGTAGTGGTTGGAATGAGTTTTGACATCACACGAATGAAACCCCGACTAACATCCAGATTTTTGAATCACGATATCGTCAAAACATTTGTTGAAGAGACTTACTTGTCCAATCGTTTTGCCAACTTTTAAGAGAACTCTGACTGGGAGAAATTCATCATGTGAAATTCTTATTTAAAAAATCTCGCCTTCTCGTGCGCCTAGAGGGTCCACTTTCTCATTGCCTGGAATTTAGCAATGTGTGATACAGAAGTAATCTAAATGATCTTTCGACCAACGCACATATCTGCTCTTTTATTTTTGAAAGAAAGTAAGATGAGTGCTATAGTCTTTTTTTATCGACCGGCAAGCCTCAATAGAACTGAGAATATCCAATAGTTGGAATTAAATGGAACATACTAATTTTTATTCTCATTTATAGTTACAGTTTTAGGTCTTTGTACAAAAATAGTGACACATAAGGCATTAGGGTCAATTTTGACCAAGATTTCAACCCTTCGTACAATTTGAAATTTTGTGTATGCACCATTTGGAAGGATCTGGTCTCAACAATGTTTTGAAACTACGGAAAACTGGGTCCGGTAACATTGTCCCCCATGAATCTGCTAGAAAAAGAAGTGTTACTCTAACTGTGTTAAGAGATATGCATTTAAAACATTCCAGGCTCATTGTAGAGAATTGTCGTCTTGAGCAAATTTTCTCAGCACATGATGAATCAACTTTTCATATTCTCACATGAGTTACGAATCGTGGTGCAGAGATGGCGCTGCAGTCAATATTTGCCAAATAAGAAAGTTGCCGTCTTCGCAAAAGTTGTTTGGAATATAAAATGTAGTCATTTGACATTATCAGATTAATTCCAGACTTTTCCGCAGAGATGGCGCTACTATCTATCTTAGTCAAATGAACCTTTAGCGATTTGCCGTCTTGAAAAAAGTTGATGAAAATGTAAAATGTAGTCACTAGACATTATCAGATTAGTTCCAAATTACGCCAAAAAGATGGCACTGCAGTCTATCTTTGCCAAATGAGACTCTAGAGAGTTTCCGTCTCCAGCAACGTGGTTGAGAATGTAAAATAAAGACAGGTGATATATCACATTAGTTCCATATCGCACCGCAGAGACGACGCTGCAGCCTGTATTTGCTAATCCGCAATCTATTCGGCAAGATCTAGAACTGATGTGATAATCTCACAAGACGACAAATGCCAAACTGAGAAACTTTGCCGAAGACGACAACGAAAAATGACGTACTGAGAAACAATTCTCTACAACTTGTCTGGAATGTTTTGTATGCAATTCTGTTCACACATCGAAATCGAAGCCTTCTTCCCTTTGTAGCAGATCCCGGTGGCTATTGTTACTGGAACCAGGTTTGTCTATGACCAATGTTTTTTTAGGACCAGAACCTGTTATATGGGGCATAAACATTGTGTCTAGGTTAAAATTTCGCAAATCTAGAAAGGGTTCAAATCCGGGTCAACCCAAATGTCTTCCGTCCCTTTTTTTTTAATCCGAAGAAGGTTAACACTTTATTTGACAAAAAGTTAACTTTAACATGCAGTGGTCAATCAAAACCACAAATGAATTACGGCAGTTAATTTGTTCTCTGTTTTTATAAGTGAGCCACGTCCCCTCTTATAAATTTTGCTTCGTGCGTATTTTCTTGACCCACTTCTTTTTGGGTTATGCTATTCAACACTAGTATATAAAGGGTGTTTCGATCAAAATTTGGTCGACCTGAACTAGACGCATTTCCTTTCATCGTGCTTTAAAAAACTACGCACACCCCTCATTTCAAAGATGTGTGCGTGTAGCATCATGCCTGTATTTTGATTTTGAGATTGGAAGGAAGAGAAGCAACGCATCAAAATTTTGCACGTTCATGGCGAAAATCCAAACTACTCTCACGCCAAGTTGGCGAAATTGTTGAATGTGGCTATCCACATTCAACTGTATCCATGGTATTAAAAATGATCGATGAACGTTTGTCGGCACCCAGGAAAGCTGAATCGAGGAGAAATCGAAAGCCGGAGGTCACAGCGACGACAAAAGAGTTGCCCACTGTTTCGAGCGGAACCCCAACCTCTCCATGCGAGATGTCGCAGAGAAGCTGGTAGTGGCGCCTTTAACCGTGGATAGAGCTAAACAACGAGCTGGATTGTCGAATTACAAGAAAGAGGTGATTCCAAATCACGACGTTAAACAACACAGGTCAGCCAAAGCACGATTGCGAAAGTTATACACGACGATGCGAACGAAGTTTGATTGCGTGATACAGGACGATGAAACTTACGTCAAGGCAGACTTCAAACAGCTTCCTGGACAGGAATTTTATACGGCAACCGGATGGAAAAAGGTGGCAGATATTTTCAAGCACATTAAACTTTCAAAGTTCACGGTGGCTTGAAGAGCAACGTTTACATTGCAACCGGAACGGTCAATCAGGAAACTTATCTGAGCGAGTGCCTTAAAAAAGTCTACTGCCTTTCCTGAAGCAACACAATTGTTTCGTTCTATTTCGGCCGGATTTGAAATCTGGCCATTGCAGAAAAAAGGCCATGGAATGGTATGCTGCCAACAACGTTCAAGTGGTGCGCAAGGACAAGAACCCTCCCAACACGCCAGAGCTCCACCCAATCGAACAATATTGGGCCATCGTCAAGCGGAACCTTAAGAAAACTCAAAAAGCGAGAAACAGTTCAAGGAAAACTGGCGTTCTGTGGCAAATAAAGTGGACAAGAAGACTGTACAAAATCTTATAGCAGGTGTTGAACGAAAGACCTGGTAATTCGCATTCGGTAAAAAGGAAGCTAAGCTGAATATTTCTCCTGTGTTCTGTATTAACTGAACTTTACTTTCTGTATTAACTGAACACATTACTGTTTGACCAAATTTTGATCGGAACACCCTTCAGCACGCTAGTCAGACCGAAATGATTATCAAGATCACTAAGATTATCAAAAACTAAATGTTGGACAGATCATGTCAGTGTTTGACATTAGCTCTCAGCTGAGGGTCCACATGGGACATTGCCAATAAATGGGCCGAGTCAAAGTGAAATAATAAAAACATTTCAATATTGAACAACCATATGCAATAAGATACACTGGTAGGCAAAATAAAGTTCTCATTTTATCATTTTTTGAATTACTTCCATTTATTTGGTTTAATTTAAAGTAAAGACACTGTAGGCTTTTATGATATCTTATTTTGTACATTCTTTTCAAGGTTAACCTGTGAAATAATTATAAAAAAAAGTTCAAAAATAAGTGCCCACTTTGAAAATCCGTGTTTTCGATAAGTTTCCGTCAGATGACCCCTCGATTGTTTATGTTTTGATATTTGACGTATTTTAAAGCGAACGGCCTTTTTTTAAGTCGGGATGGAAAATCTGCAACCACACTCAAACTCAGGAGTGTGCCAACTCCTCGACCCACTAGAAACCCGTGCCTTGAGCCCTGGACCCTCTCCGGAATTACCTTTCGGTACTACTTCGGGGAGGGGCCTATTGTGCTTGTTAGGGACCCACTTTGACAATCTGGGAGACCGGTATGCATACCGCGTCCCAGATGTCCCGGTCTTGACACACGAGACCGCTTACAGCCATCGGTCGGTGCCTGCGGAGGACTGTACATGCCCATTTTTGGGCAGATAGTATCTAAAACAGCCGTGACCTGACAAAACACCATTCGTGATCGAGTTTGATTCAGGTGAAAAAATGGTTCCTGATGTGCGAGGAAGTACAGTATAAGCAAAAGGCAGCGATTGGGAAAATTATATTGCAACAAAAAACGTTCGGATCAGTGGTGGATCACCCAGGCAGAGGCAAGAAGTGCAAAGCCAATACACGAACGGACACCAAGATCATGCGCGAAGTCAAGAAAAACCCAAAAGTAACTGTCCGTGAGATCCGGGAAACCCTTCAGCTATCAGTTTCTGGTCGAACTGTTCGTCACCGTCTTGTAGCACAGGGGCTGATTAACAAAGTTGTCCGGAGGCGCCCATGTATTAGCAAGGCAAACAAAGCCAAACGGATCCGGTTTGCTATTGAGCATGTTGATAAGCTCGTAGAGTTCTGGAAAACGGTTCTCTGTACGGAAGAATCTAAATTCGAGCTTTTTAATCGAAAGCGGCGAGTTCGTGTGTGGTGCAGTTCGAGTGAAGAGCTTCAGGAGAACCACATCCAAGGCACAGTAAAGCATGGAGGAGGAAATGTGATAGTCTGGGGATGTTTTTCGTGGAGTGGAGTGGGTAGTCTCGTGAGTATCGACGGGATAATGACGGCAGATTCCTAAATCAACATCCTGAGAGAAAATCTGGAAGTTTCGCTGATCCAGACGGCTCTTGAAGAGAAGTTTGTATTTCAGCAAGACAACGGCCCGAAGCATGCTGCCAAGAAGACCAAGTCTTTTTTCCAGTCTTGTTAAATTAACCTGCTAAAATGACCTCCATAAAGCCCGGACGATACCCCCCTCGAGTATTTGTGGGCGATTCTAGATGCCAGGGTTGACAAAACTGGTGTTCAACTATTTTGAAGCCCTGAAGCGTGTCTGGGAAGACCTTGATCAACAGCACCTAAGTAACCTGATGGAGAGCATGCCGAAACCAGGCAGCTGGTTCGTTAGCCCTAAGAAAATTATTAAAATGCTTATCTTCGCGGGAGCCAAAATGAAGCGACCAAAAGGGTCACTGTATATTTTTTTCAACACGAATTGATTTTTTTTTCTTCAAGTCTAATTATTTTTTTATTTCTATTCCATGAGTGAAACTTGAAAAGAATAAGAAAAATAAGATATCAAAAAAGACTACAGTGTGTTAACTTTAATTTGAACAAAATAAATGAGAAACATTCAAAATATGATGAGGTGGGCATTTTATTTTACCCACCAGTGTAATGTTCTGCCTGTGAGTGAATACGTGAATGTTCAAGGCTAACTCGGTGGTGTCGGTTATCATTTTATATTGTGTGTTTTAACATCATTGAGTTGTCTAGGGGGGCTCACTGATTTCTAATGAAATTTTTCTGATATGTATTGCTTTCAATGTGTTAACGTTAAATTGTTAGAAATAAAAGAAAGTCCGATCCTATTTTTAAAAAAATCGTCATACTTGATTTTTCAAACGCACCCAACACAAAATTGAACCAACTGTTAAAACGCACCTCTGATCGAAAGCAGCGCACTATTGTTGACCAGGTTATCCATCAGCGGAACAATATGGCTATAGCTCAGCGTTTCCAGCGAGTTGCCATCCAAGTTGAGCACCAGCAGAGCCGAAACGCTCGTAAATGTGCCGGGTTCCAGCGTTATCAACCGGTTATTCTCCAAGTGCAGATACTGAAGATTGTTCAACCCGTCGAATGCTCGTTCGTCCAATTTCTGTGGGAAATTTAAAAAAAAAACGTTGATTAGAATGATTTCACTTCCGCCTTCATCAAATCACAACTCACCTCAATTTTGTTTCCATCCAAAAAGAGCATCTGCAGGCTCCACAGGTCAGCAAATACGGTAGCGCCGATGTAGTTCACATCATTGTACGACAACTTCAGCACCTTCAGATTTTCCAAGCCCTTGAAGTACTCCTTGGCCAGCACCGAAATCATGTTCATCTCCAGGCGCAGCTCCTCCAGCTTTGACAGTTCGACAAATCCATTGTCGTGCAACTCACTGATCGTATTGTTGGCCAAGTTCAGCTTGATCAGCATCGGTAGGTTGACGAACGCTTCCCGGTCAACCTTCCGGATGTCGTTGTTCTCCAACATGATCTCATCCAGCGACGGGTGGTTGGCGAATGCATTGGTGTGCAGCATCCGGATCTGATTGTTTGGCAAGTTTACCGTTCGCAGTTCGGTTAGATTTCCGAAGGCGTACGGATGGATGTCCGCAATGATTCCGTACTCGATCGTTAGCGTTCGCAGCTTCTTCAGCGTGAACAGAACGTCCGATGGGATGTAGGTGAGATTGCCGGACTTGCGAACGGTGAACTTCAGATTCTCCAGACTGGTCTGCGTGTGGAAGGCCAACCAGTTGGCATCCTTCCGAGGGAGTTCGCCGTCGAATATCGAGCAGGATACCTTCTGCGCTTTGGCATGGCCTTCCGGTGAGCAATGGCAGGCCAACTTCATGTTGATGTCCTCGGAGCAGAGATCCACCAGCGGGGTGGTGATCGTGGGCTGTGAGGCATATATTTGAGTGGATTTGCCCTTTCGGTGGGTGTCTTTTTCGTAGCTTCTGGCAAGGGTCGAGGTGATGGACAGGATGAGCGCCAGCGTGGCCAAACACGTTCGGGAGTAGGTTTTCCGTGCAGGAGACATTTTTTTTATCTTTTGGGTTGTCACAGGTCACCAAGGTGCGGTGGTTGGGGTAATCCTAGATGAAACGGCTGAAGGTAAACACACTGCGAAGGGGAGATAGAGAAGAAGAAAAAGAGGCAATGTAAACACCATTCGCTAATTGGTTTGATTTGATTTCGTTTGTTGTGAGTTTACGCTTCAAGGAAGCGAGTAGGTCCGGTCGGTTCGCTTCGTTGGTACTTTTTGTTCGGCACACGCGCCGAGGGTAACTAATCCGGATTGTTTGTTTTTGCTGTTTGTGTTGTGTTTTATTCCTTTAACGAGAGAGGAAACAAGCGGTCGACTGGGAGTGTTTTTTTTATACGCAGTGTACGTAACGGTGAAAGAATAACACAATCATAGGGCAATTATTGGATTAGGAGTTTTTTCTTCTTTGGTCTGCTGGAGCGTTGATGGCTTCTTAGCAGCGTGCGTCCTTGTAGTGGACTTTTCAATTGACTTGGTTCAGATTGGTGAAAGCTATTGAATCGTTCAAACGTGGTTATTTGTCGATTGGAGTTCAGCTTTCAGACACTTCATTAGAATTGAACTAACTATAATGGCCCGTTTAACCTGAACGCTTGGGTGGAACAAAGGCTATTAATCGTTTCATTATTTATCGATCGTGGGAGTACATTTTCCGAATGAAATATTTTCATCAATGCTTATCGTCATCGTTGAGTCTGCCCTTGTCGAATCGTTTAGTTTCCGGGGGCAATTCATGATGAATTCAACCTATCATCCTTTTGTTCGACCTTTGAAAGCCTAATTAGAAAAATCGCTTATCACCTGTTAACTCAGCCGTAATCGTACAGCAAACAAAACATCGAGCTTTTATTGAAACTGAAAACCATTGTTCGAACCCTTTCGTGCATTGTTTGAGTGCTACTCGAAGCGGGTGGAATCAAGACTCCGCAACCCATATGCCGCTGACATAGGGCGTATAAATATTTAGAGTAATCATAGCTCATTAATATTTGATCGAAAATCAACACCGAAAACATGGCATAGCATGAAGGCTTTGCATTTTGCCTCCAAATTTTGCCAGTCAGCTGTCGGTTCAGTTCACAGGCCCTACCCGAGGTAGAGTCGACCGACGGTGGCAGGGCTAAGTTTATGAGACCGTTCCCGAGGAAGGTAAGATATGAAAGTATGTTTATATGACTCAGAAGTTTTGCTGTGACTATTGAGGATTTAATTTCAATGTTTTCAAAAGATTTGAAATGGCGGGAGAGGAAAAAACTCCCGCCATTTCAAGCCAATTGCTTGTCACAAGCTAGCCAATCAATGGAAAAAAAGAAATAACCTCAGCATTTGATACTGTTTGGTGGTTTAGTTTTATTTTGGAAATATATTTGATTCGTATTCCTTGACGTTGACATTGGGGTACTCAGCATTGAGATAGGGTGGTCCAAATAACGAAATTCATGTTTTCAATCTGACCGATTTTTCAGTAGAAAATGAGAAGAGCGATTAGCATTTTCCTTTCGAGTATAAGTACACGACACTGGAGAAGTCTGCACATTCTAGACGAAATACGCGTACCGTAAAACGGGGCGAATAGAAACAAAACTTCCCACTCTTAAACATATTACTACTAGCCTATGATTTTCTTCGAAAAGTAAGCGGACATATTTTTCTTGGTTAGTATGACACTGAAAGAAATTCACCAAGCTATTCCTGGATTGGCAACACTGCTGTCATTTTTTTTAGATCTATTTAAACTGTTTTGTTTTGTTTAAAAGAAATGCTTAAAAATTTCTATACAACTATAAAAAAAAACATATTGGAAAGTGTTTCTATTCGCCCCATTTAGGGGCTAATAGAAACATGCAACATTTTATCTTATAAAAAAATGGATTTAATAATTGTTTTCAAATAGTTGTAAAAGCATTCATAGAGGGAGGTTATACCCATACTTTAAAGTATTGGACTTCATTCTACAGCCCAACGATTTTTTTGTACGCCTTGAAATATGTTGGATAGTGTTTCTATTTGCCCCGTTTTACGGTATCTCTCAAGATAAGCAATAAAGGTAGTTGGAATTAAATGGAAAATACTAATATTGCCTCTCATTTTCTAGTCACAAGTATTTCACTAAACAACTCACACTTTCCAGGATTCGATTCGGGTTTTTATTTTTTATTGGTAAGGACATTTTTTTATCAACCGATTCAACACCAAGAAAAAAAATATTTTTAATTTAACCTTCCTAATGCATTAGGAAAAAGTTACACATAGTGAGGTGTAAAAAGCAGTGCTTGTTGATGATTCCAGTGATCCCAAAACTCTCGTATACTGATTCCCTTTTCAGTAGATCGTACTGTTATCAGTTCGGATCATTGCAAAAATATATTTGAATCACCGAGCAGACATTGTTGCCCGAAAGATCGGTCGTCCAAGCATCTCGTGCCATAATGTCTCAACTGGCTCCTTGTTGGACTTGAAAATGGATGATAATATAAGCAAATCCAAAAATGCATTGAATTCCGCAGCATCTATGATTTTCCACATTTCTCTAAATTTTTCCAAACCCTTTTCGTTGGTGTGTTCGATGACGAGAGTTATGAGACAATCATCAAATAAAGCTTTAAAAGTTTCAACTTCATTGTTGACACGAGCAGTTACATAGCTTGTTACTCTGGGACGATTTTTATAAAATCTCGAAAGACCGCTTCCGTTCAACTTTTGAATCCACCCTGACAAGATTTTTAGCCCACCGAGTTCTATCTTTAAAAATCCATGATAAATATTCTTCATCACTTGTTGATGATTCATCATCAGAGTTCGAAGTATATTCAATTACATTATTTTTTTGTTCTGACTCAACTACTTCGTCATCTGAAGATCCAAAATAAAAATCATCATTCATGATGAAATTCAACTGAAAAAAGATGACAAAACTTGTCCATTTTATAATCAAAGTAATACATTTTTCATAAAGCTGGTAATATGTAACTGTGTTTTTTTTACAAAGTAACCACTAATATTTGCAATACTTATTTTAAAAACAACATAAAAAAGTAGAAATGATTGAGTTTCATGTTTTGAAAAATTGAACCCAACATGTTTTAGTTTTCCAAAACCAGATCACGACTCGAATTCGTCTTTTTAATCCAAGAAACCAACCCTAAGCCGACTATGTACCGTAATAACCGATCGTTTTTTGGAAAATATCCAAAAATAATAGAATAAAAAAAAATCATGCCTCCTACTAATGATAAACATCTTCAGTAATTACGTAAATACTGTAAAAAACATAATTTAAAAGTAATATCAGATGCAACTTTTTTCTATTGAGTTGAAATAAGAGCCCCATGTTTTTTTCAATTTGCAAACCCGGTCCGAAAACCCGAAAGCTAACCCACTCTAGTGAAAATGTTAGGGTAGCTTTTGTAAACATATCTTTGGACACAATTTTCTCGCAAACCGAAAGACAAACACGCAAACCAACATCGTTGGGAAGTGAACATTTTTCCTATTAATGATCTTGATTAGCGTGAGCAATCTTTATTTGGTGAGAAAATGGCCTCCAAAGGATTGTGTTTCAGTTACAGAGTATCCGGATGTGACCAAATGTCCTGGTAGATCTATGTTATGATGTTTTTGGGTATCAGTTTTTGGGTCAGCATGGCGTTCTAAGAAAAAAGAAATTACCTTTCATTTGAGACCAAGATATCAAAAATCGGTTCAAAAATAAATATTTGGGAGCGAGGCAAAGTCTTGGGTCTTTTTTGACCCTGAATGCACAATGTGTACCTTTTTTTGTAGCGTCACTTCTAGAGGTCACTGAAAGCTGTTACTGCCCAAAATATATTCGTTTTCAAAAGTTAGAAAAAGTCAGAAAATTTCAGATTCCTAGTTTATTCCGTTTAGACATAGGCGCTTTTTTGAAATAATGATTGGTCAAAAACGACCCCAATGCACAAGGAAGGTTAAGTGAGTGGTGTCGGACCACAATGGTCTATACCATTCATGCGATCTTGAGAAAAATAATTTCAAAGCCGTATCCTGTTCAGATATTTGATTTTGTTTTTGAATAGGGAAACTTGAATGATAAAAAAATGAGCTTAAAAATATTAAAATATTTTCATACAAAAAAATGTCAGGTGTGACCGGTTTTTTTTTTGTGTCTTTTGGTGTTGTACCATGAGAACTATGAACTTACTATTTATTTTTTGTTAAGAAAATTCAGACATTTTAACATGCTACTTCAACAAACTATTACAGCCGTTTCTAAGGTAAAGTTTTTTTTTTAAATATATAACTTGAACTTATATTTTGCAAACAGTGTTAGGAATGGGGATGTGTTGACATCAGTTATAATTCATTATTTCGTTTCAATCCAGTATTTTTATTCTTACATTTTCCTTATTTACTGATAATTCCACCGTATTTGCATTGTAACATTTTCTTATTTTTATTTACTGATAATAAAAACTTTAAACATAAAGTACAGGGTGTCTCAGAATTGATGTCACTAAAACAAAATTGAATTACAGCAATACAAATCAACCAGATCGTAGCATTTATTATTCATTTGAAAGATACATGTTACAGAAATAATCCATTTTAATTCAACTTGAATCTATCGCCATTTTCCTTGATGACCTTGCGCAATTGCGTTTTAAACCCATCGCAGCTGCCACGCAAGATTTCCTGAGGAATTTGGTCCCACTTATCAACTGAATGTTTCTTGAATCGATCTAAATTGAGTCCTTTTGTAGGGCCTATATGTCAAAGCATATAACCCCAAACAATGTAGTCAACCGGGTTGAGATCCGGTGAAGATGCAGGCCATTTTTCGCTTGGGATTAAATGGGGCAAATGTTTCACAAACCACGCTTGTGTCTTCTTTGCCTTGTGAGCTGGAGCTGAGTTCTGTTGGAAACAATATGGAGTATTCCCAGACAGCGTTGAAGCATGAGGAAGCAGATGGTTCTTCAAAATCTGCTCGATGAAATATTCAGTGTTGATTTTAACGTTAGGGTCTGTGAAAAGAAGACGAAGTTTTCCTTTTCGTGAAACGGCGCCCGATGATATTCTGCACTCGACGGTTCTACAGCTAGTTTATCTCTTTGAATATTTGCAAGACTTTTGCCATACAAAGGATCATTTTGTTGATAATGCTGCTTCTCTGGACCCTGGCTTGCTTTTTGACGCTCCGTCAATCCGTAAACACGTTGTTTCTCCTACGGCTTGCATTCCAAATCATGTTCCTTTGAGTCAGTGGACATTTGAAATAGTTTGCTCAATTTACTGCCAGATAAGGCCGAATTACGTCTTATTCGCGTTGATTGACATTTGATCTTTTTCTTCGTTCTGACAGTTCGTCTGGCACCTCCTTTGTGTTGAATATGGAAATTTCCAGTTTCCTTGAACCGTTTCCAGGTACGAAAAACAAAACGCTTACTCACTTCGAACTGCTTAAGCTTTTGCAAATGTAATTTTGAAACTTGCTCTTGTATAGCATCCAAGGTAGCTGATAAATATAAACAAACGGAATCGCTTAGTTATCTTCAGCGATAGGCTGTCAAAAAAATACAATCAGAGCTGGTATAATCAATTCCGATGTTAAAATTACCCAGCTAAAATAAACCAAAATTGAAAAAAGGTGACACCTATTGTGAGACACACTGTATGCATAAAAAACTGTTGGGCATGGTTTCAATTTTGTTATGAAACACGGGAAGAAGTCGCAATTTTATAAAAACATTATTTTAAACATTTGAACATCGTTGGGGTCAACCACCACAGAAATCAAACAGTATTGATTATTCTTTAAATAATGGAATGGTTTGAATCTCATGTTCAAATATTTTTTAAGAGAACTAAAGGGTTTACCGTTTAAAATCCGCACACATTCAAATTGCTCTTACTTTTGGTCTGTTGGGTAAAATTCATTGAAATTTTGCGTAGACACAGTTTAATGTGTATTGTTTACACTCTGTGAGTTTATGTCATCAGATGCGCAAATGTTTTCAAAACAGCGGCGAATCAACAGTTCGAGCATAAAATTTGTTTGCACGTGTACTTTGAGAATAAAGATCTGTCGCATCGTGAAAAAAGTTGGGAATCGCGACTTCCTAGGTGTCCAAACCGTCAGGTCAACGAGAAAAAGCCTTATAGTACGTTCACACTACAGCTTATATTACGTCATATAGAGTATCTTGATATCAAATGACATGTACATTATATCCAGTGAAAACTAGATGTATAGTTGCTGATATCAAGATACTCTATATCACGTAATATAAGCTGTAGTGTGAACGTACTATTAGTTCAAGATGTGGCTTAAAAATTGCACGTGAGAAAGACTTTCGTGTACAATACCAAAACTCGAGCTGGACTGCGTACGTTTAAGGTTCAGAAGTCCCCAAACCATGACAAGCAACAGAATACGTTCGCAAAAAGCCATACCTAGTAGTTGCTGAACCAGAAGTTAACGAAACAACATGGCAGACATATGAGAAGGCGGACTTCATCTAGACTCCAGGAAACCTGTATGTGATGGCCATGGATAAGTGTGCTGTTCCCGAGATCCTCCGGACACAGAAGGTGTTGAAATTTGACAAGAAGTTCTTAATTTGGCAATCGGTTCGTACTAGCGGAAAGCGGAGTACATCTTTCGTTACCGCAAGCACCATGAATGGACACTGGACAGGTGTATTTGGAAGAGTGTTTGCGGTTTCTCCCTCTCCTGAAGATTCACGACGGTCCGACAATCTTCTGGTCGGATTTGGTATCATGCCACTACACAAAAGACGTGCTAAGACGTGGCATAAGACGAATGATGACGATTTTCTGCCGAAAGATCGAAACCCCCCAAACACTATATTACTACA
>JASCZW010017035.1:0-17696 GCA_034211315.2 Aedes japonicus | reverse complement strand
CACGTATCTCATTCTCTTTCCATTGGCTTGCACTCTGTGACTTACAGTGATGCAAACGACATTGACGTTAACAGCGATGAATCGTTAGCAGAACGAGTTGCTTCACGCATAGTTGAATTACGAGGCATGAATTCGAAGCTATGTTCCCCTACGTCAGATGGTTCTTCAATCCATTCACCGTGTCGACTGGTTTCTTTGAGTGTGTTCCTAAGCTGGGCGGCTAATGCTCACTTCGTCGCTTCTCAGCTTGTAGAGCGTTTGTCAGTAGACTGACATTAGCTTTGGACACATTTCCGTTACTAAAATGAAATGATCAAACATTTGAAAGATTTACAACCACGTTCACGTGTAAAATTGTATTTTTTTTAGTTCAACATGTTCTGATAACATGCTTTCAGAATACCAATGCTATCGTGCTACTGAAGGCGAAACTATCTCACTACCAAATGAATTAAATTTCCACCAATACAGTCTCGCCAACCTCCTATTGATCATTCCGAATCGAGCGCTGAGCCGGTCTAGACGTACCGTGCTCATCACGTTGCCCGTTAACAAGTGTTTTTTTGCCTAGAGTGGTTTTTTTTCGTAAAGTTAACGCAGTGACACAGGTGATAAGTGCCCGAGGAAGAAGCTCACCAAAAAGTCTTAGTACTTATATGGTGGAGTCCAGCACAAAACATCAATCGTTGCAATAAATCAACGATCTCAAACAGCTACAGCTGTTGTGTAAGCAAGCGAACATCGAACATCGAACGGCTGAGGTTGTTGACGTCGTCCGCTGTGTATAATTGTATAGCCAAGTGAACAGCTATTGTTGTAGAATTTTGCCTCGCTGCAGCGTGTGCGTTGTGCGTAGAGGGGAGAAACTAATAAAGTCAATTAGGGTGGTAGGCCTGATTGTCACCACTAGTGATAAGTTTTTTTTATTTTCTCAATTTTTTTTTCTCTGCATGGTATTCGCAATTTTTATTTTTTTTTATTAGCATTTAAATTGATTGATTGGTGAAGGGTTTTTTTTTTGTGTGATTGTGTTTTTGCTTCCCGTGCATAGTTATGGCCTCTCCTGAGGCAAAAATTATTCGCATAAAGCACTACCACCCATTCTCGAAGGAACCTTGGGTTGTCTTTTTTCGGCCCAAAGATAAACTTTTGAAAACTCGACATCTCGACATCTCAAGAGAGTTGCTGCAAAAGTATCCTGGTGTCTCTATACATAAAGAGAGGGTTAACAGACTGCGTGTAGAAGCGCCGAACTTTGAAATAGCCAACAAGATTGCTGATCACGAAGTATTCAATATCGAATACTGTGTATATATCCCTTCGCGAGATGTGGAGATCGATGGCGTTGTCTCCGATACGAGTCTGACGGTCGAGGACCTGAAACGAGCTTCTGGTTGTTTCAAGAACTCTAAAGTCGCTTGTGAACTTGTTACTATTCTGGATGTAAAACAACTACATTCAGCATCGTTGCAAGACGAAAAAAAGGTCTATCAACTTTCAGACTCGTTTCGGGTGTCCTTAGCCGGTTCTGTTCTCCCAAATTATGTCAAATTGGATGGAGCTTTTTTCCCGGTGCGCCTGTATAGACCGAGGGTATATAATTGTACCAACTGCAAAAGACTGGGACATTCTGCCAATCATTGCGGCAACAAAACACAACGGATTTTGTGGTGTGTGGAAGTGTGGTGAAAACCACCCTGAGGATTCTTCGAATTTCGATTCGAAAAGGAAACGTTCTTCCCCAAAAGTGCGCCGTAAGGTAACAAAAGTCACCTCCAAAAGATTGCAACATTTCCAGGCAAATGGGGAACAAATTGTAAAACCGAGGGTTCCTATTGCACCAACTCCTAGATGCAGTAAGGACTTTCCGCTATTGCCTAAAACGAATAATAACAATAAAAATACAACTCCTCAACCTTTTCAAAAGGAACCCAAGTCCGATAGAGGATTGATAGCTTTTTCGGACATTGTGGCATTCATTTTAGACACGTTCAATATTCAAGACCCTTTTAGAAGCTTAGTTTCTGCCTTGCTTCCGACATTGGAATCATACCTTAAGCAATTGACTGTTTCATGGCCCCTCATTGCATCGATCATATCTTTCGATGGATACTTCATCGAATCAGGTCGGAGATATGATCGTAGTCTGGTGCCTAAACTAGACTCGTTCAAATTTTTAGTTCGCAATTCCGATTGTGATGTATTTGCTCTTTGTGAAACATGGCTTTCTTCAGACAATGAACTCAACTTCCACGATTTCAACATTTTACGCCTGAATAGAGACGATTCTTATGAAGGAGTGCTTTTAGGGATCAAAAAGTGCTACCCTTTCTGTAAAATTTCCCTACCAGCTCTTTCAGGCGTCGAAATCGTCGCTTGTCAAGTAACTGCAAAGAATAAAGACCTTTGCATAGCTTCAGTTTACGTTCCTCCTCGAACTTCTATTAGCCGCAGTCAACTCTGGAATTTAGTTTCTATTTTACCGTCCCCTGTATTGATTCTGGGTGACATGAATTCCCATGGTACTGGGTGGGGAGACCTATATGATGACAATAGGGCAGCTATCTTTTACGATTTATGTGACGATTTCAATTTGTCAATTTTGAACACTGGTTTTTTGTCCCAATCCGAGCCACGCAGATGTAATTCAATTGAATCAACTGCCTGTCGTGCACGAACCAGTTCTACTTCATTTACCGACTTACGCCATTGTCGTGAATCTCGGAATGTACGTGCTCCATTTTCGGATTTCGGGCTTCCTGTTTCGGATAATAATTTGAACACGTCTTTCCTTGTCACAGTCAATCACAAGACTGAATATATTTATCTCAAAACTCTCTGATTTGTCGTTCGCCTACTACCTAACTTGTTTCCTAATTCTTGCACCAATCTCTCATCTATCTTACTTCTGAACCCATTCTATCCCGTTTTATTTATTTTTATTTTTATTATTAATCTGTTCATTTACCCCACTCAATCCCTACAGGTACCGCATCGACATTCAGCCGCTCCATCTTCTCCAACGATCGCTTCGAGTAGTGGGCCGATGCCAATTCTGGCCAGAACATCGCGTCTGGTATTTATTGATGAACGGCGCAACTTCCGGCAGGCATTTCGTACTATAAATTTCCCCGTTCACGGCCAGTCCGGAGTGAAAAAAGAGCGGCTTTGACATATTTTTCTCGCTGATTGTCAGCCACAGCAGCACCTTCTTGGGGAACTTGGTGTGTGTAATGAATATTTACCTCAAAGCTCACTTTTTTCGTGGCGAAAGTAAAATACGAACTGCCCTGCCAGTCGTTGCCATCCAGGGTGAGATAGTTGACCATCTTATTCAGCCACTGCCGCTGCGTCATTGCGTGCAGCCCCGAAGCCAGTGGACGCGAGTTCCGCTTCCTGACAAGTATGTTCATGTTCGCCAGGTACTTTTTCACGGTTTGGCCGGTTGAACAAACCTCGGTCTTCCTCTTCAGCATCCTTTGGAGCTTCTTGTCGTTCAGGGTCGTCGGCCGCCCGGAACCTGGCTTCCTTTCGATGCTTTGATTGTTGTCTAATAGTGCCAAAATGTTGAAGATGCCGGAACGCACGATGTCCGTTTTCGACCCGTTGGAGTGTCGTTCTTTGAACGAGAACACTTCTGAACGGAGTTGCCTCAGTGTTTTTGCCATCACGGTTAGAGTTCGACTGATAGAGCTGTCAAATTTTGTCTGCTGACTCATGGGTTACTATGATTGATGCTGCATGGGTAGTTTTGTTAGTGCGGGCTAAGCTAAGCCCATGAAATCGGCAATTTTTGTCCATTTTTTTGTAATGCAAACGATAGTATTTAGAAATTGTATGAATATAAGAAATTAAAACATATTATAAAAGTCAGTTATAGAAATGTTCGGTTGTTATTATTTTTGTGGCAACTACAATTTTTATGTAAATTTCAGTCAAAAAAATGCGATAATTTTTCGTTAAGTCATCATAATGAGTGTAAAAAAAAAATTATTGTAAAATGAGGAAGTTGATTTTTCGACTTTTTTCCGCCTTGGAATCACTGTGCGCCGGGGACTGCTTGAGTAATCTGTAGCGAAGATAGGAGCAAAATGGCTCACGTTGGTACCGTTTTCCCGACAAAAATCCACTATCGGCGATCTCTCCGTTGGCGTAGGGTAGATACATCCTCAAGCAACACCAAACCGTCATAATTAGTTGCAGCAACATGATTGTAACCTAATTGAGTCACATTGAAGTTATTACAACTGATTTGCAACAAGTGTGCTGCTAGGGTTGTCGGGAGTGGATAGAGTTGATCCGGTTTCGGAAGATTTTTTATTGTCAGGGAGCTCGTCGTTGGTGTAGGATAGATTTACGGTCGGAACTCAAGTCGATTGTGTCGATTGTGGGATCGGAATGGTTTAAAGAAGGAAGTTGGGAGCTAAGTGACTAAGGAAACAAATAGGCCTGAAGGGCATATGTAGAAGCCAACAGCTGCAGCCAGCTATAAGTTCGATAGCGGTAGGGTAGTGTCCACACACTCCAGTCCAGAAACGCCCGTGTAGATTAGAAGCAAGTGACCCACGAGTATAGCCGACTACTCCATATCGGTACACTTCTCGATGTGTTCTGGAATAACATAATGGTTTTGAGCGGCGGAAGGGTGCTTGCGACCAAAGCCAACTAGATATGAGATTTAACGCAGGGCGGGGACAGGGTGGGGAGTGCGGGGTAGACAAAGGGAGAGAATAAGGATTGTTTTCTGTGGTTAGTCACAAAAGCGTATCCCATCACCGCTTGAGTGAGTCCCACATCGTGCCAACAACACTACACACCTAGCTTTTGAAGACCTCCAACTCCCCACACACAAACACACAAAGGGTAGAAACCATCAACTGCATTCTTTACCCAAGAAGCGCATCTTTTTGACCCGTACAGAGACCAGTTACTGGCAGAAGGAAATAATCTCGTGCCACATAATTATGTACATTGCTTCAGGATTAATGATAGTAACAAGCTTTCACATGTCCAACTAAACGAAGCGTGTCATAACCAAGGTGACTGTTATTAATTGTAGAAGAAACTAGTCTTTTCTTCGCTCTAGATAACATCGTTCAGTCACTAAATAGCAGCGGTAAGTTCTTCGCAAGTCGCAAATTGTTGACCACAGCTGTTCGTTTATCTCGTCTATATGACTCATTTGTCTCATCCGATGTCAAACATTTAGAAACCACAAACGGTGGCTTTCTTATCTATCATCAATAATTGATCATCCTATACATACAAATACGACATGAAAGCTGCTGCAACTTGTCTCTAAATTGCACTGATGGATGATGCTGTGTGGCAGGAGCATGTCCTGAGATGCAATTTTTGTCTTCGTCGCCGCTAAGAGTCAAAAGCACATAGTCTCGTAAAATAAAACAAAAATCTCTCGCTTACTACACGTCCTGGGACTCCATCATTCTTATGACGGATATTTGATGTCACCAAAGTTGCACCGTGAGCATGACATACTATTCCTCTCACGAACAACAAAAACTGCTCGTTCCTTGTTTACGATGTTCATAACTTATACAGATTCACAACCTTCGCTCTACTATCTTCGGAATGATTTTCTTATTTCTCCTCCAACCGTACAGGTTATGATTTACTGTAATCAGGAAAAAAAAACATTGTTTTGCCATTGTTTCGGTTTGATTTGTTTATTTTCTTTGGCGTTTTATGACCTTAAAATACATTGTCACCACTACCGAGCATACCGTTCTCCATCGCCGTGGAATAATTGTTACTGGTAGCAGTTGAAGCCAAAGATAACTCACATTCCATCGAACTGTATCGTGCCAGGATGTTTGCGAAGCAGGGTAGAAGCAAAAGCCAATGCTCGCTTCCAGAAGCCTGACAAAAGCTTATTGTTTGGAAGATGAAATTTCCGCTTTTGGCGTCCCTCCGGCTTTACGCTCCTGTTATTGTTTTTCTTCGCTTCAGTCAGACGTAAAACTCGAAGAATTTCTTGCTCGTTTCTCTGAGGTGAACAAAAATAACATTGAGAAATGGAAAGTTTGATTGAATGAGTTAAAGTATGGTGTCGGCTTTAACTTCATCTGGATGGTTGGGTTTTCCCGGGCTGTCACTTTTTTCCCCCTGTTCGGGTTTTCCGCGTTTTTAATTTAATTTTCTTTTCTCATGCGAATGAAAATTCTAATGAAGTTTTTTCCTCAAAATGTTAAAGAAATGGCATCAGCGATAAGAAATTGTCATTAGTGTAGAATATTAAACTCTGGTTGGCAATTTGTGACGTGCACTTCGTTTCAAGCTGCGGAATACGCTTCAAGAAAAGTTTTGCTATCCGTACGGTTTTTGGAGTAAAAACAATGACTCATTGATCATGCAGCCAGCTGTCATGCAAAGAATTATTTCGTCAAAATGGCCGTTCTTGCTGGCTTGGAAAAAGTGTCGGCTGCAAGTTTATAGATAGAGAAGGTGTAAAATGTGGCATTAAACAGCTAAATGTTGACAAATATATTTGACCAATGCTATGGCCAATATTTGGTTTGTATTTGTCATCCCAATTATTTGCACAGATGAAAAGAAACATTGAATTTTCTACGTTATCTAATGCACATGAAGGAAATGCTAAATTTTTCAGAAAATAATGGGATATTTCATGGAAATTTAAGCCAGATAACGCCTGAATCTGGCCTGTTTTATGAAAGATTGCAAACATTGTTGTATGGCGCATTCAAGATTGCAACCAATTTTGTTGTTTACGCCTCCTCTGGTTTGGAATTCAACGAGGGGAAATTTTCCGTGCATAATGTGATGCCCTTAAATATGGTTGGTCAAATATGTTTGCTCAATACTAGTAAATAATTTATTTGACCCACTGGAAGTTCTTGAGTGGCGAACATGGATGACAGGTGTAAATTTGTTCCGTCAGTTCCATCCGTTCGATAACCGGCTGCGTGAAGTGTTTCTTTTTACTTATTTGATATTATTTTAGTAATTTATTGTGAGGCCAAATTGCTGTCAGAAGACGACTCAGTTGGGGTTTCCGACGTGCTGCAGAAAGCGCTAGGGCTTCAAGCCCTATTGTAAGTTAAAAATCCACTTTCGCATTGATTGCCTCGGTGGAATCGCAAGATTTCCTGTGGAACGCAGGAAAAAGTATTACAAAAATCGTAATCTTCGGAGCTAAGTGTGAAAGGATCCTGTCTACAACATTGTTCTGAACATCGATCGGAATCACGTCTCTCAGATACGGTTCAGAACTTATTTCAGAGACCTTGAGGATATCGAAGATTTTAAGAAAGTCCTCCAAATACTTTTTTAAGACTTCAAGATGCACAGGAATTATATTGAAGTTCCTGTGCTGATCAACAGTTTGTATAACGTACTAATTTTTAAATACCAGTTCGCTCAGCAATTTTTGCAAATTCTTCAGGGTGTCATCAATTTTGAGGAAGTCCTATGCATATTTTAAAACTTCAATATAAACAGCGATTCAATACAGTATTCTATCCTTGAAAGTCTTTCCTTAGCTCAGTTGGCAAAGGCGCAACTACAAAGCAACTCCACGCTGGAGGTGGCTTGTACTTGCAACACAATCATACTTATGCAAAACTGGTACCTGCCAGTGAAAGCTCTCAATTAACAACTGAGGAATTGCATCTAGAACACTAAGTAGAGGGCAGTCGTAAAGTCCCAGTAGGGACGTGATAATGACAAGAAGATGATAATTGAACATCAATTCCAGCCACGCCATTCAGATATTGTTTCTTGATACCAGATTGCTCAGCAATTATTTCACAGAGTTTAAGGATATCAAAGATCTTGTGAAACGATCAGGAATTATTTTGAAGATCTTGTGTGTATCATCCATTCAAGTAACGTTTCATTGTTCTGATCTCGAGAGCTCTAGGAACTTCTTGGAAGTTCTTGGAACTTTTCGGAAGTTCTGGGAACTTCTCTGAAGTTCTGGGAGCTTTTCTGAAGTTCTGGGAACTTCTCTGAAGTTCCGTGAACTTCTCTAAAGTTCTGTGAATTTCCCGAAAATTCTGTGAACTTCTCTGAAGTTCCCGTGAACTTCTCTGAAGTTCCCGTGAACTTCTAGGAAATTCTGTGAACTTCTCTGAAGTTCCTGTGAATTTCTCTGAAGTTCCTGTGAACTTCTCGTAAGTTTCTGTAAACTTCTCGGAAGTTCCTGTGAACTTCTCTGAAGTTCCTGTGAACTTCTCTGAAAATCCTGTGAACTTCTCTGAACTTCCTGTGAACTTCTCTGAAGTTTCTGTGACCTTCTCGGAACTTCCTGTGAACTTCTCGGAAGTTCCTGTGAACTTCTTGGAAGTTCCTGTGAACTTCTCGGAAGTTCCTGTGAACTTCTCGGAAGTTCCTGTGAACTTCTCGGAAGTTCCTGTGAACTTCTCGGAAGTTCCTGTGAACTTCTCGAAGTTCCTGTGAACTTCTCTGAAGTTCCTGTGAACTTCTCTGAAGTTCCTGTGAACTTCTCTGAAGTTCCTGTGAACTTCTCTGAAGTTCCTGTGAACTTCTCTGAAGTTCCTGTGAACTTCTCTGAAGTTCCTGTGAATCTTCTCTGAAGTTTCTGTGAACTTCTCTGAAGTTCCTGTGAACTTCTCTGAAGTTCCTGTGGAACTTCTCTGAAGTTCCTGTGAACTTCTCTGAAGTTCTGTGAATTTCCTGAAAGCTCCTGTGAACTTCTCTGAAGTTCCTGCTGTAAACTTTTCTGAAGTTCCTGTGAACTTCTCGGAAGTTCCTGTGAACTTATCTGAAGTTCCTGTGAACTTATCTGAAGTTCCTGTGAACTTCTCTGACGTTCTCTGTGAACTTCTCTGAAGTTCCTGTGAACTTCTCTGAAGTTCCTGTGAAGTTCTCTGAAGTTCCTGTGATTCCTGTGAACTTCTCTGGAAGTTCCTGTGAACTTCTCTGAAGTTCCTGTGAACTTCTCTGAAGTTCCTGTGAAGTTCTCTGAAGTTCCTGTAGAACTTCTCGGAAGTTCCTGTGAACTTCTCGGAACGTTCTGTGAACTTCTCGGAAGTTCCTGTGAACTTCTCGGAAGTTCCTGTGAACTTCTCGGAAGTTCCTGTGAACTTCTCGGAAGTTCCTGTGAACTTCTCGGAAGTTCCTGTGAACTTCTCTGAAGTTCCTGTGAACTTCTCTGAAGTTCCTGTGAACTTCTCTGAAGTTCCTGTGAACTTCTCTGAAGTTCCTGTGAACTTCTCTGAACTTCCTGTGAACTTCTCTGAAGTTTCTGTGAACTTCTTGGAAGTTCCTGTGAACTTCTCTGAAGTTCCTGTGAACTTCTCTGAAGTTCCTGTGAACTTCTGAAAGCTCCTGTGAACTTCTCTGAAGTTCCTGTGAACTTCTCTGAAGTTCCTGTGAACTTCTCTGAAGTTCCTGTGACCTGTGAACTTTTCTGAAGTTCCTGTGAACTTCTCTGAAGTTCCTGTGAACTTCTCTGAAGTTCCTGTGAACTTCTCTGAAGTTCCTGTGAACTTCTCGGAAGTTCCTGTGAACTTCTCGGAAGTTCCTGTGAACTTCTCTGAAGTTCCTGTGAACTTCTCTGAAGTTCCTGTGAACTTCTCGTAAGTTTCTGTGAACTTCTCTGAAGTTCCTGTGAACTTCTCTCGGAAGTTCCTGTGAACTTCTCTGAAGTTCCTGTGAACTTCTCTGAAGTTTCCTGTGAACTTCTCTGAAGTTCCTGTGAACTTCTCTGAAGTTCCTGTGAACTTCTCTGAAGTTCCTGTGAACTTCTCTGAAGTTCCTGTGAACTTCTCTGAAAGTCTCTGTGAACTTCTCTGAAGTTCCTGTGAACTTCTCTGAAGTTCCTGTGAACTTCTCGGAAGTTCCTGTGAACTTCATCTGGAAGTTCCTGTGAACTTCTCTGAAGTTCCTGTGAACTTCTCTGAAGTTCCTGTGAACTTCTCTGAAGTTCCTGTGAACTTCTCTGAAGTTCCTGTGAAGTCTTCTCTGAAGTTCCTGTGAACCTGTGGAACTTCTCTGAAGTTCCTGTGAACTTCTCTGAAGTTCCTGTGAACTTCTCTGAAGTTCCTGTGAAGTTCTCTGAAGTTCCTGTGAACTTCTCGGAAGTTCCTGTGAACTTCTCGGAACTTCCTGTGAACTTCTCGGAAGTTCCTGTGAACTTCTCGGAAGTTCCTGTGAACTTCTCGGAAGTTCCTGTGAACTTCTCGGAAGTTCCTGTGAACTTCTCTGAAGTTCCTATGAACTTCTCTGAAGTTCCTGTGAACTTCTCTGAAGTTCCTGTGAACTTCTCTGAAGTTCCTGTGAACTTCTCTGAAGTTCCTGTGAACTTCTCTGAAGTTCCTGTGAAATTCTCTGAAGTTCCTGAGAACTTCTCTGAAGTTCCTGTGAACTTCTCTGAAGTTCTGTGAATTTCCCGAAAGCTCGGTGAACTTCTCTGAAGTTCCTGTGAACTTCTCTGAAGTTCCTGTGAACTTCTCTGAAGTTCCTGTGAACTTCTTTGAAGTTTCTGTGAATTTATTTGAAGTTCATGTGAACTTCTCTGAAATTCCTGTGAACTTCTCTGAAGTTCTGTGAATTTCCCGAAAGCTCTGTGAACTTCTCTGAAGTTCCTGTGAACTTCTCTGACGTTCCTGTGAACTTCTCTGAAGTTCCTGTGAACTTCTCTGAAGTTCCTGTGAAGTTCTCTGAAGTTCCTGTGACCTGTGAACTTTTCTGAAGTTCCTGTGAACTTCTCTGAAGTTCCTGTGAACTTCTCTGAAGTTCCTGTGAAGTTCTCTGAAGTTCTGTGAACTTCTCCGAAGTTCCTGTGAACTTCTCGGAACTCCTGTGAACTTCCGAGTTCCTGTGAACTTCTCTGAAGTTCCTGTGAACTTCTCGGAAGTTCCTGTGAACTTCTCGGAACTTCCTGTGAACTTCTCTGAAGTTCCTGTGAACTTCTCTGAAGTTCCTGTGAACTTCTCTGAAGTTCCTGTGAACTTCTCTGAAGTTCCTGTGAACTTCTCTGAAGTTCCTGTGAACTTCTCTTGAAGTTCCTGTGAACTTCTCTGAAGTTCCTGTGAACTTCTGACTGTGAAGTTCCTGTGAACTTCTCTGAAATTCCTGTGAACTTCTCTGAAGTTCCTGTGAACTTCTCTGAAGTTCCTGAACTCTCTGAAGTTCCTGTGAACTTCTCTGAAGTTCCTGTGAACTTCTCGGAAGTTCCTGTGAACTTCTCTGGAAGTTCCTGTGAACTTCTCTGAAGTTCTGTGAACTTCTCTGAAGTTCCTGTGAACTTCGAGTTCTGTGAACTCTCTGAAGTTCCTGTGAACTTCTCTGAAGTTCCTGTGAACTTCTCTGAAGTTCCTGTGAGACTTCCTCTGAATTTCTGAATCTGTGAACTTCTCTGAAGTTCCTGTGAACTTCTCGTAAGCTTCTGTGAACTTCTCTGAAGTTCCTGTGAACTTCTCGTAAGTTCCTGTGAACTTCTCTGAAGTTCCTGTGAACTTCTCTGAAGTTCCTGTGCTCTTCTCTGAAGTTCCTGTGAACTTCTCGGAAGTTCCAGTAAACTTTTTTGAAGTTCCTGTGAACTTCTAGGAAGTTCCTGTGAACTTCTTGGAACTTCCTGTGAACTTTTCGGAAGTTCCTGTGAACTTCTGAAGTTCCTGAGAACTTCTCTGAAGTTCCTGTGAACTTCTCCGTAATTATCTGTAAACTTCTCGTAGTTATCTGTAAACTTCTCTGAAGTTCCTGTGACTTGAACTTCTCTGAAGTTCCTGTGAACTTCTCGAAGTTTCTGTAAACTTCTCTGAAGTTTCTGTGAACTCTCTGAAGTTCCTGTGAACTTCTCTGAAGTTCCTGTGAAGTTCTCTGAAGTTCCTGTGAACTTCTCGGAAGTTCCTGTGAACTTCTCTGAAGTTCCTGTGAACTTCTCTGAAGTTCCTGTGAACTTCTCTGAAATTCCTGTGAACTTCTCTGAAGTTCTGTGAATTTCCCGAAAGCTCTGTGAACTTCTCTGAAGTTCCTGTGAACTTCTCTGAAGTTCCTGTGAACTTCTCGGAAGTTCCTGTGAACTTCTCGGAAGTTCCTGTGAACTTCTCTGAAGTTCCTGTGACCTTCTCGGAACTTCCTGTGAACTTCTCTGAAGTTCCTGTGAACTTCTCGTAAGTTTCTGTAAACTTCTCTGAAGTTCCTGTGAACTTCTCTGAAGTTCCTGTGAACTTCTCAGAAGTTCCGGTGACCTTCTCGGAAGTTCCCGTGAACTTCTCGGAAGTTCCTGTGAACTTCTCGGAAGTTCCTGTGACCTTCTCGGAACTTCCTGTGAACTTCTCTGAAGTTCTGTGAATTTCCCGAAAGCTCTGTGAACTTCTCTGAAGTTCCTGTGAACTTCTCTGAAGTTCCTGTGAACTTCTCTGAAGTTCCTGTGAACTTCTCTGAAGTTCCTGTGAACTTCTCTGAAGTTCCTGTGAACTTCTCTGAAGTTCCTGTGAACTTCTCTGAAGTTCCTGTGAACTTCTCTGAAGTTCCTGTGAACTTCTCTGAAGTTCCTGTGAACTTCTCGGAAGTTCCTGTAAACTTTTTTGAAGTTCCTGTGAACTTCTCGGAAGTTCCTGTGACCTTCTCTGAAGTTCCTGTGAACTTCTCGGAAGTTCCTGTGAACTTCTCTGAAGTTCCTGTGAACTTCTCTGAAGTTCCTGTGAACTTCTCTGAAGTTCCTGTGAACTTCTCTGAAGTTCCTGTGAACTTCTCTGAAGTTCCTGTGAACTTCTCTGAAGTTCCTGTGAACTTCTCTGTAGTTCCTGCGAACTTCTTTGAAGTTCCTGTGAACTTCTCGGAAGTTCCTCTGAACTTCTCTGAAGTTCCTGTGAACTTCGGTGAAGTGAACTTCTCTGAAGCGAACTTCTCTGAAGCTCTTGTGAACTTTTCTGAAGTTCCTGTGAACTTCTCTGAAGTTCCTGTGAACTTCTCTGAAGTTCCTGTGACCTGTGAACTTCTCTGAAGTTCCTGTGAACTTCTCTGAAGTTCCTGGGAACTTCTCTGAAGATCTTCGAACTTCTCTGAAGCTCCTGTGAACTTCTCTCAAGTTCCTGTTACTTTTCCTGTAGTACCGTGAACTTCTCTAAATTAATGTGTACTTTTTTAAGGTTCCATTAACTTCTTCGCAGTACCAAGGACATCTGTAATGTTTTGTGTATTTCTCTAATATCCGTTAACTTCTTTAAAATTCTGCGAATTCCTCTAAAAATCTCTCGATAGTTCCTTAAAAATCTCTCGTAATCTCTCTGAAGTTTCGTGAGCATTTCTCAGTAAAATCAGGTTTACTTAGCTTAAAGTCTTTCTAATAAAGGATAAAAAAAGCTTTTCTCAGTAATCTTCTCTGAAGTTTCAATAATTTCTTTGAAATCCCGAGAAATTCTCTGAAATTTTGTGTAAAGTTCAGTAAATTTTTCTAAAATTTCGTGAACGTTTCTGAAACTCCATACACCCCTTTGAAAACAAATAATAAAATATTCTGAAGTTGCATGAGCTCCGTTGAAATTTCGTGTACTTCTCTGATGTTCCGAGAACTTTTCTGAGGTTTCGGCAACGTTTAAGAAGAACGAAGGATTTATCTGAATTTCCGTGGTTTTGTCTTAGTAAACCTAGACTTCTTTAAGATTCCGTAAACTTTTTTGAAGTTCCAAGATCCAAGGACTTCTCTAAAGCTCTGAAGACTTATCTGAATTTTTTTGAACTTTTTGAAGCTCTCTGATTCTCTCTAATGTGTATTTCTTAATCGTTTCCGATGACTTCTTTGAATTTCCGCGAACTAACTTGTTCATGATTGATTTCACTCTCGCGTGATGATTTGCATTTGATCTTCTAGGATAGCCTCAGTCTCATTGAGGCCCTCCGGTCGTTGAAAACAGTGAGGCACTCGTCTTACTTTTTCCAAACAATAAGGAGTAGATGTGTGCGTTGGGCGAAAGATCATTCAGGATTACCTTTGTATGGATCCCCTTAACATTGGTCAATTTCTGGTAAGCGAGATGTTTTAGGAATACGTGATCTTCCCTACATGCAGGGGGTTTACGAATTCCTTTGTTTGCCTGATCAGAGAGTATAATGTAATCAACTCCCCTCCCCCTTCCCTCCCCCCACTTTTAGTACATTCCCGTTCCTACGTTTCCACCATCGTCTCAAAGTGACGTGCTACGATATCAACGTCGTCGATGGAGCCAAATAGTTGGACAGACTTCCTGGAGATCGTGCCATTCGTGTCTATCTCAGCTCTTTGAATCACACCCTCCAGTGCAAACAACAAGCACAACAATTCATCCACCTTACCGTAGCCTTCTCCGAGATTCGAAGGGACTCGAGAGTGTCCCTGGTGCTCGGACGACACGTATCACTCGATCCATCGTTGCTTTGACCAATCGCTTCGTTTTTGTCGGAAATCCTGGTATCATAAGCTGATTTGAAATTGATGAAAAGATGATGTGTGGGCACGTTATATTCGCAATATTTCTGCAGTACGTGCGTCACGAACTCCTTTGCAATTGGTGATAGGCGGAGGCATAAAATTTGCGAGAACAACTTGTAGGCGGCGCTCAGTAGTGTGGTTGCACGATAATTGCGACAAACGATCCAGCTTGTCGCCCTTTTTGTAGATGGAACACACTATTCCTTCCATCCAATCCTCCGGTAAACATTCCTCCTCCCAAATCTTGGTAATTACCCAGTGCAGCGCTATGGACAGTGCTTCTTCACCGTATTTCAATAGCTCGCTTGGGAGTTGGTCAACACCAGCGGTTTTGTTGTTTTTCAACCGACCAATTTCCTCCTCAACTTCCTGAAGGGTTGGGGTCGGGATCCTGTCATCTTCTGCGCGTGTTCCTAGATTCATTACCGTGCCACTTTCGTTCGCTGTAACGTAACCGTTCAGGTGCTCGTTGAAGTACTGCTTCCACCTTTAATACACCTCACACTCTCCTGTGAGAAGGTTGCCACTCAGGTCTCTGCACATATCAACTTGTAGTACGTAGCCTTTGCGCGAGCTCTTCAACTTCTCATAGAATTTGCGAGTGTCGTTAGCACGGTACAGTGCTTCCATTTCTTCGCGGTCTCGATCTTCCCTCTGGCGCTTTTTCCTTCGAAGAATAGAATTTTGTCTGTTCCGTGCCTGTCTATACCGTTCCACATTCGCTCTCGTACGGTGTTGCAGCATTCTCGCCCGTGCTGCATTCTTCTCCTCTACTAACTAACGAATATCTCTCCAGCCATCCTCAAGGCTGCGCCAAGCTGCACTTCCGTTGGTAGGGCTTCTTCTAGCTGTTGCACGTATGCTTGGGCAACTCTGGTTTCCCGTAGTAATTTAATGTTTAACGAATTCGACGCGAATAATCAGCGGACCTACGAAAACACTGGAACCCGGAATCGTCAGCTGAGCAGCAAGGTGTTGAGATGCGTTAAAGCCAACCCCGGTCCTTCGATCCGAGATGTGGCCAGAAGGTACAACGCCATGTTTCAAAAGGTGCGGAACATTCTTTCCAGGGAAGGATACAAGTCGTATAATGCCGTGTCCCAAAAAGCGTACAAGGCTTTGTACAAAACACAAGGGCTGCAATTTGATGGAAGGCGAAACATACGTCAAACTCGATTACAAGTAGCTCCTTGGTCAAACATTTTACATCGCGGCTGGACGTGGGGATGTGCCGGGAAGAATCACGTTCGTGTTTGCCGACACGTCCATGAAGAAGGCCATGATTTGGCAAACGATTTGCAGCTGTGGCCTGAAAACGGAACCATTTGTCACATCCCTACGTCCAGCCGCAATGAAGAGAGAGAGGTGTTTGAAGATTCGTCCGATGATTTTTCTGAAGCTGAAGAAGATGAAGCGAATTCCAGCTTGAACGTTCGTCGTTCAGGAAGGCCGAACCTTGGAACGCGGCCTCGACATCTGGAGGATTTTGCCGTAGGTTTTGCGGCGTGTACTGTTGAAGGGCAGGTCGATTATAAAGAAGCTCTGAAAGATCGTGTATGGCGCGGAGCTATGATGGAAGAGCTGGAGTCTCACCGTCGAAATGAAACATGAGAACTGGTTAAGCTACCAGAAGGAAGAAAAGCAATCGGTTCAAAATGAATGTATCAGGAGAGATGGAATGAAGAGAATGAGGTCGTGAAGCCCAGCGATGCGGAGTCGACGTAGATGACGTGTTTGTGCCTGGGACGTGTCAAGCAACATTCCAAGCCTTGCTCTCGGTGGCAGTGAAGAATAACATGTAAATTCGTCACCTGGACGTAAAGACGTCCTTCCTCTACGGTTCACTTAACGAGGAGGTCTACATGTGACAGCCACCAGGATTCGTAGTTCCCGGGAAGAAGCACATGGTGTGCCGTCTGCAACGAAGCATCTACGGACTGCGTCAGATAGCGCGATGCTGGAACCGACGGCTGGATGAAGCTTTGGTGAAGAATGGATTCGTCAAAGACATTGGGAACGCAAAAGTGTTTCTGATAATGTAGGTTGACAATCTGTTGATGGAAACGATGGAAACGTGTTTCGAGTTAGGCTTACGCAACTACATTGACAAGTTGCTCAAAGTGTTTGGCATGGAACAGTATAAAACAGCCAAGTTGCCCATGGACTCCGGGTATGTGAAGATGGTTGAAACTAGTGAACTGTTCGAAGATCCAACTAACTACCATAGTTTGGTTGGTGGGTTGCTTTAATTGGCTGTAGTGGAACGGCCGGACATTGCAGCAAGTTCGGTGATCTTGGGAAGAAGATTCAGTGCTCCTCGTGAATGAGATTGGACAGCGGCGAAGCGTGTACGCCGCTACCTGAAAGCTTCAAAGTGCTACCAGTTGAAGCTTGGTGTAGAGAATAGACAGAGCCTCATTGGCTTCTCGGACGCTGACTGGGCCGGTGATGTTGAGAGTCGTCGATCAGCATCCGGTATATTGTTAAAGTATGTTGGAAGTTGCATCATGTGGGCCAGCCGTCGACAATCATGTGTGACCTTAAATTTGTCAGAAAGCACTATGACTCAGACTACTTCTTCGTGACCTCGGCGAACCGCAAACCAGCCGACAACCGTCATGGAGAATTCCTACGCTCGGAACGGGTGAGTAGAAGATCGAAACATATCGATACGAAGGAGCGTTTCATACAGGAGCTGTGTATTCCTGGGGATGTTCAACTAGATTAATGTCCGACAGACCGGATGCAAGCCGACAAATTGACAAAGTCGTTAGGTCCTGTGAAGCACCGAAAGTTCTGGGAGCTGCTCGGACTCTGTGAGGTCTGATCAAGGGAAGAGAGTTCACACTGAGAGGGAGTGTGGAAAGGTACAATGCTCACCTCTTCGTAAGTATACCTTGTGCATTTGCCCAGCCCTGCTGTGTGTACTTTTTGTGCGCATGCACCTTGTTTTTCGTATGCGCGCCATTCAATAGAAAGCTCTCTACCAAAAAGTTACGAGTATTTAACCTCGCTAATAAAGACTCATTGTTAATTAGTTCTCGCGTGTGATTTCCTCCACATACGATCCGAAATCCTTTTCCGGTGTTCCGCTGTATAGACATGTACTCCACCAACACTGTATGTGATGTTGTTTTTAAGAAGGAAATCATTTCTGATCAAAATGAGGCTCCAGGAGTGGACGGTAATTTTCTGTTAGAAGTATCCAATGCTCCCACTGTTGCGAAGGAATTCTCTTTAGAGATCTTGTAGCAGAAACTCACAATTGGTTGGG
>JASCZW010017034.1:0-17694 GCA_034211315.2 Aedes japonicus | reverse complement strand
TCAATCTAATGTCGACTATGAGAGATGTAACCTGCGACTTGTATGCAATATTGCATGGAGAGCTTTTGTGGATAAAAATAGTCTTAGGTCTAACAGTTAGAACAATACATTGTGAATCAAATTTTTGAAACTAGTTAAGCACCACATTTGTTTCATACGTCTTATTGGGAAAATCAGCTTCTGGAACGAGTTGTTGGCAAATTTAGAACATTGGGTCGAAATGAATATTTACAGCACTGGTAAACATTAAACAATCGATAGTACAACACACTTATTCTTAGTAACCAGGCAAATTGAATCTAAATAAATTATCTTTAAAACACAAGTTGTTTAGCGTGTAGTTAATTTGGGGCCATTCATAAACCACGTAGACAATTAAGGGGGTGGGGGCGGGGTTCGAAAAAATCAACGTTTGTCTACGATGGGGGAGGTGGGGGATATACCAAAAGTCTACGTAGACCTTTTTTTCTCTCTACAAAATGGATATTCATACTCTCCACGCAGATAAAAACACCGTCAAAACAAACATATTCCAGGTTAGTTTATTTTGGCCGCCAACATAAACTTGCTTTCTTTCAAACATATTCTATGTTTAAAATTAAGTGAAATCGATGTTCGAAATTAAAATCATAATATGTACTCTAATTATTATGTTTTTGTATTCTCCATGGAGTAACGATTATGATGTAGATGTAGGGATGTTTGCTCATCACCATGAGGCACCAAGAGTGGACATCAATGTTTGCTAGAATGAAATATATGAAGAGAAAGTGTTGAAAGTTCCGTCAGTGTACGGTAGGTTGGAAATAGAATAGAAGAATTGAAAATTGAGCGAAAGGGCATGGGTAAAGTAGTAAAGGGCGAACACGAAATTATTGCGACACATTCAACAGAGCATAACTTTTTTACGATTGGGTAAAAATCAACCAAATTTTGCACACTTTCTCATTGATGTGTATTGTTTATATGCTGTCAAACTCGAAGTCGTGTTTTTCGCTTCAACGAAAATGGAGGTGAACCAACGCGAGTCGAGAGAACAAATTCTTTCCAAACACCTGGAATTTCCTGACCTGTCGCACCGGCAGTTGGGAAAAATGTTGAACATTCTCCATTCAACCGTCTCCAGAGTGTTGAAGCGGTTCCAGGAGTGGTTGACGTTGGACCACGGCAAAGGAGCTGGAAGAAAACCGGGACCGGAGAACAAAAAGACAGAGGGAAAGGTGAAGCGGATGATTAAAGCAAATCCCAACGTCTCAAGCCGTGATTTGGCTAAAAAGATCGGCATGTCGCAGAGCTACGTCCAGAATGCAAAGAAGAGAGCTGGACTACATACATACAAGGTACAGAACTTCCCAAACCGCTATGAGCGGCAACAATCGACGGCTAAAACTCGGGCATGGAAGCTCTACGAGAAGATGCTGACAAAATGTGGCTGCTGTGTGATGGACGACGAAACGTATATAAAAGCCGATTTTAAGCAAATTCCGGAGTTGGAGTTTTTCACCGGCAAGAGCAAGTTCTATGTGGACGACAAATTTAAGAAGAAGAAAATGTCGAAGTTCGCCTCCAAATATCTCATTTGGCAGGCCATCTGCTCTTGCGGACTGAGGAGTGAGCCTTTCGTGACAAAGGGCACAGTAAATGGCGAGATCTACAAATCTGAGTGCCTCGAGAAGCGCCTTTTGCCGTTCTTGCAGCAGCACGACAAAGCTCCGCTATTTTGGCCAGATTTAGCATCATTCCACTATTCTAAAAGTGTCCTGGAGTGGTATGAGGCCAATTCTGTCCATTTTGTTCCAAAGGAGATGAATCCGCCAAACTGTCCGGAGCTGCGCCCGGTGGAGCAGTACTGGGCAATGATGAAGCGGGAACTTCGGAAGAGCAAGAAGACAGTCAAAGACGAAAAGGACATGTTAAGAAAATGGAAAAAAACTGAGAAACTGGTACCGGATGACACTGTAAAGACTTTGATGGAGGGCATCAAGCGAAAATGCGTTCAATTTTACACTCAAGGCTCCATCGATTAACTTTTCTTTTGATTTTTGATGTAAATATATGTATAAAACTACCCTAAAATTTTGGTTTGATTCTAAACATTATAAGAAAATTGGCATGACATTTTCGGTGTCGCAATAATTTCGTGTTCGCCCTTTACTCAAACCAAAGACGTTACCCTTTGCCTAACATCCCACTGCGGGGTAGGTCGAGGCACGGACGAATCCGCCACCTCAACAGGCCACGCCGACCTACCCCCGATAAAGCATAACATCCTGTTCACACAACCGGTAGCCGGTAGAGACGAAACTTTTAGATTTTCGACCACAACTACATATGGCCTGCCAAATCAAATACTTCTTCGAGAATTTGGACATTTTCTTTGATCGGAAATTCTTGGCAACAGCGTTCCTTTGCATCGCGGTAGTAAAAGTCAGACCCAGAAGCTATTCAAAGTCTTCGAGTACGTATGTTTCGTTCATTTTGATACAAGAAAATGTTTGCAAAAAAATTGTGTCAAGCACCTAAGCACGACTTTTTGCAGTGAAATTTTGCATGTCATCACAATTGGGCACCTTTTTTACTTTGTATGGCGTCAGTCCTTGCCCCTGCTTTACTTTTTGTACGTATGATTTTGACTTCCCCGCCACATTTCGCATAGAAAGATTGGGATTTTTCTCAATAATGGCTACCCCATTCTAGTCCATTTATCGGTAGTATACTTTTCGATTTGTTCCACTTCCAACCTTCCGATGACTTTGTCAAGCACTGGTCAAATGATTTACTAACACAAAATAATTAATTTTAACAAGCGCTTTAAATTTCCTTTCGTTTAATTCCAGGCCAAAGAAAGCGTAAACAACGAAATTGTGCCATACAACAATATTCGCAATCTTTCATACAATAGGCTAGATTCAGGCGTTATCTGGTTAAATTTACATGAAATATCCCATTATATTCTGCCTAATCTAGCATTCCCTTTATGTGCATTAGATAACGCAGAAAATTCAATGTTTCTTTTTATCTGTGTACCAATATATTCGGATTTGGCCGCCGTTCGTACAAAATGCGTGTCCACTTGATTCGACGCCATTTTACGGAATGTACCACCATGTTGTACCACTAAATAAAGTGGAGAGATTTAGCTGTCATATAAGTGAAACATTTTTGCGATCCGTGAAATAATTCAAATTTAACACTAAAATAAAATTGGCCGAAATTAACGTTGATAGGCTTAAGTTTTCACCAAAAATAATTTGCGTGGCATTTGATATCAAGATCACGTAATGCAGGTTGCAATGTGAACGGGGTTTAATGCTACACGGTAAAATTACTGTCTCTTATTATATTTTCGAAGGGAAAAAAGGAGGCCTATGGCATGGACCACTTTTTCACGTAGACAACATCTCAGCAAGCTCAGCGGTCATAATAATGTCAACATTGTCAAGTTGTGTCTGTTCTCTGCACACCATGTATAACTGCAAAATGAATAAAAAAAACTTCCGAAAACACAATCATACACCGAAATCACTTGAAATGCTTTGACCAATGTTATGTTTTAGAATTTCCGCCAGTATTTCCGCTGTCTTGCAGTTCTTTCAGATATTTTCGGTGTTTCACATCAAAACAAACAACCAACCCAATGATTAGACTTCTATTTGACAGCTGACAGCGGGCCCAAATCAATTTGAGCCCAGGACATCCTGTCTACTGTCAATCACTGCTATTGATATAGGTTTGTCAATGGCCTGGAAAAAAGGGATTACAAGAGACAGTTCTTTGAGTGTGTTGGTTGTGTTTCTCTATTCGTTTTTAACAGCATTGATAGATCGAATACATGGTACGAACTCAATAGTGAGTTTATGGTGTCAACCATTGAGTATTTCCATTTATACGTGAATTTTAAGCGAGACCAAAATTAGTCGATAACTTTGTGTAAATTTTCAAATCTCTAGCAATCGCTTCTTCATGAACGCCACCTAGTTCACTTAGTCGAGGTGCCCACTGATGTGGTAAAGTTGCGGCATCTGCTAGCATGTCAAAATATCACGCCGACGTTCGCCACACGCCACCCGATACTTACACAATGTTTTGACGTGCAATTAGATGCCACATAGCGGCAGCAAAACTGACAGGTTTGCTTTTTTCTAGTTGCTTATTGTCATTTGGCGTTTCGTTCTACATTGACGGTTGCGGAATTTTACACACTCTGAGATTCAAGCTTGAATGGCTGTGATATTTCCAAAACGATTTTATTCTAACAAACTTGTCCTATGAACCAGAATGGTAATCAGGTGCATTCCGACGACTGGTTGCAATAACTTGTTTGTGACTTAATTGCGTCAGGGAACGTCCATTAATTATGTCACGCAAAAGGGACTTTTTATAACCTCCCCCCTCCCTTGTCACGTTTTATGTATGGACCTTCAAATTTTTTGTATGGATTGTCACGTTTTCCCTATCCCCCCCCCCCCCCCCTTCAACTGTGTGACATAATTAATGGACCTTTCCTCACAAAGCAGTCATGCCATCTAATTTAATACAAGTTTGCTACTAGGGTCGCTCCAGTGTTGTTCCAGGAATAGTGTATTCGTGTCTAATGGGAGATAAGCACCGGTCAAAGTTATCACTTTACCTTTTTTAATGTTTACGCTCATTCCATTTTCATCGCCCAAACATAGAAGCAAATCAGTGTCAGCTTGCAGAGCGACGCAATCCAGCGTGGATTTTATTCTTCAGAAAATTTTGAGGTCGTCGGCGTCTAGCAGTTTAGCAGATGAGAATCCACTAATGGCATAAATTACTGATCGAAAATCAAAGGACCTTGCGGAACACCAAAAAGAACGCAGAAGGTTTCGGATTGAGAGGAGTTCGCATGAAAGAAAACCTCCCTGCCAGTCAGGTAGGACAATGTCCAATCGGCTCAGGAAAACTCATGTGACGAAGCTTCTGCACAGTATATTGGCGAGGTACGGTGTCAAGCGTTTTCGGAAAATCGACGTTCATGAAGTCCACCTGATTCTGCTGCTCGATCTCCCGAAATAGCACATAACAAACAAATTGGACATTGTAGAGCGATGTGGAATAAATCCATGCAGGTATTCCGAAATACTTGGTTTTGAAGCAGACAGTATGACTTTGTGCACCATGGATTCAAGTAGTTTAGCAAAGCAGGAAAAAAATGAAGTTCCAAGATAATCGTCAACATTTCGTGAACTCCCAGATTTGTTAATCGGAATCATTATCCGGACAAGGTTTTTTTTTACTTACCGACCGATTGAAAAGACGTTGCCTTCTTGATGTCCAAAATAAACGCAGTGCCCGATATCGCTTCTGACCACCACCTTCTAATCGGTGAGATCCATCTGCGCATTGCTTGGGTTCAGCGACGGGATGAGAGGCTTGGACGGCGATTCAACACACACCGACTAGAAGATTCAGCTGTGAAAGTTTGTTCGTTGAAGAACTTCAGACTTGAGCAGCAGATGTTCCGGAAGGTGGCTACGTGGAAGAACAATGAACGGTCATCAAGAATGTCTTTATCGAGACAAGTTTGAGGAGCGTAGAGGAGCTGCGATAGAAACCAGAGGAGCCAAGTACGAGTCCCATCAACGGTACTCGGCTTTAGAGAAGGAAGTAAAACGCTGCTGCCGGCGGGACAAGCAATTGTTGGTGAACTCCCTGGCCGACGAAGGAGAGAAAACCGCAAACACTGGCGATATCCGCCTCCTCTACGATATCTCACGATGCCTGAGTGGAGCAAGAATGAATCCGAAGATTCCTATGAAGAATGCGACAGGGCAGTTACTTAGCGACCTCACTGATCATTTGAAATGTTGGTTTGAGCACTTCAAACGACTTCTGCTAGTTACGACGTCCAACCAACCATCACCATATCGGCAAGATCGGCCACAGATGCGGCCCCATCATTGCTGGAGATCGAAGCAGCTATCCGAAGTATTGGATTTCATGGCTCCCGCAGAGATCCAATAAGGCATCTATATCAGCAGAGATGCTCAAAGCTGACACCATGCTATCCGCACAAATGTTACATGAATTATTCTCTAATAACTGGGATACCTAGACACTTCGACTGGATGCTGGCCGTCTTAGTAAAGGTCCATAAGAAGGGGGATCTAACTGTGTGCAACAATTGGCGAGGCATCATGTACTGTGTATTGTTCTCAAAGCCCTGTGTAAAGTTACCCTAAACCGCATGCAGGGAAAGATCGACGTGACTCTCTGGCAGCAGCAGGCGGGATTTCGTGCCGGAAGATCTTGTGTGGACCATATTTTCACGCTCCAAATCATTCTAGAGCGCTCCGAGCATTCTAGAGGTCAATGGATTCTAAGAGTCCCTCTATTTGGTATTCATTAACTACGAAAAAGCTTTCGGCAGACTCAGCCTCGAAAATTTGTGGGGCACCCTGAGACGCACAGGAGTTCCGGATAAAATCGTCAACCTCATCGAAGCGCAGTACGAGGTTTTCACATCCAGAGTCCTGTATAACGGAGCCTTGTCCGACCCTATACGGATAGTCACCGGTGTGAGGCAAGGATGTATATAATCACCGCTACTGTTCCTCACTGTAATCGACGTGATCATGGAAGATGACCGTGTACCGGACCGTGGGCTGCTTTGGCAGCCTATCGCTTTCGAGCACCTCAACGACTTCGATTTGGCTGATGACGTTGCTTTGTTAGCGCAACGGCGCTCTGATATGCAGAGTAAGCTCAACGACCTTGCCGAAAGCTTTTCTGCGGCGGATCTCACCATCAACGCCAACAAGACTGAGTCGTTGGATGTCAACACGGACAATCCTTGCAATTTTACAGTAGCGGGGCAAACAGTGGAGAAAGTCGATAGCTTCGAATATCTTGGTAGCCAGATAACCTCAGACGGTGGAAACAAGAGCGACATAGGTGCACAAATCAAGAAGGCTAGGGCTGCTTTTGCGAGTTTACGAAATATATGGAGGTCAAACCAAATAAGTCAACGCACCAAAATACGAATTTTCAACTCAAACGTGAAATCTGTGCTGTTATACTCCAGTGAGATGTGGTGCGTATCAGAAGACAATACTCAAAAGCTGCAGGTCTTCATCAACCGATGCCTGCGGAATATAATTCTTGTTTGGTGACCTCACAATTGTCTCTAAAATGCTGAGCTTCATCGTCGATGCCAACAGAAACCAATATCAGTGGAAATTCGAGAACGAAAGTGAACACTACCAATAAGCGGAAACGAAATCTGCAAACAAGCGCTGGATTGGAACCCAGCAGGACATCGCAGCAGAGGCAGACCCAGGGGCTCGTGGCGTCGGAGCCTCAATAAGGAAATAAAGGAAGTCGATCGAAATCTGATCAAAGCTAAAGTGAGCAGCCGCCAGCTACTGGAGCAGCAGTATGGAAGTCTTTCATGTTGGCCTTATGCAACCCTAGAGATGGATGGGAGACATAAGTAAGTAAGACCGATTGAAACGCAGCGTTAGTGGTCCGAATATAGACCTAGCACAGTTTTTGGAAGAAAAGGCATAAGGCTATCAACACCGTCTCCTTTCTAAGTATCTAGGTCGTGGAGAGCTGTCTTCGCTTCCTGTTGGGAAAACCGGTAGGATTTAAGGTTAATACCTTGGTTAGGAACATTCTAGAAGCTTCCTGGGTGCGGTAGTGGCGATGTTGAGCTATACACACTATGAAAGATGCTCACAAAAAGGTTCGCACCCTCCCCAGATGTAGTGGCCGTTGTACCAACGTAACTGAGCTTATTCGTGATCTGACTATTGGACTTTTGTGCCTTGACATACTTCCAAAACATCGATAGGTTATTTTTTAAGTTCGATTGCAGGTTATCCATGTATCTTCGGTAGCTGGACTTAAGAAGCTCACTATAGGAAGACTTCACAAGATAAAGTAGATTCCTATTTTCGGCAGCGAAGAACCGTTTATGTACTTTCCTCAACCTCTTACGCAAGTTTCTTAGCTCTACAGTCAACCAGGGTTTTCTGATAACAACTCGATTAACACCACGGCGACAAGGGACTTTCGATTGCAATATTCCGAACAGTTTGCCGTAGAACAAGATGACATGAGTTCTTTCCTCCCACTCTAGCAAAGTCCCTGGCATTGTGTCCCAGTTATATTATCCTTTTGTTTCCGTGCTACTTGTACCGGCCCAGCAAGCTGTGGTCACCCATCTGCTGCTGAGTTCCTGAAAGGGACTTCAGCGACCAAGGATTTGATAGATGTCGCAACCATGAGCAGCAACTGATACCTGAAATAAGCTACCTACCTAGCCCCTTCCTAACTATAATCGAAGACCGCCAATAACAAGATACACAGGTGTCAAATTTTCCCATAAACACCGTATTCTTCATGTACGGTAGCGCTCCCGAACGACTTCTAGAAACATGACATAAATATATGTGTGTGTGTGTGATCAAGCAAAGGTTACGGTATGTGTATTTGTAATCTTCTGCGCTCAAGAGAAGCGTCAAAAAATAAATCAAAACAAACTTGTACTGTGCTTGCCGATGGGGTCGTGGAAGTGGTTCGCTTCGGAAATCAATATAAATTTGGAAAACTGCGTTTCTGATGTCCAATGCACACCGTCCTGTAAGTTAACTGGATCCATAAAAGGATCAAAGGATGGTAAACGATCGTCCCAGAGCTATTCTTTCTTTAATGAAAGTTAACAAGGACGGTGGTGGAGGAACGCTTTTGGGAATAAAATGGCAAGCCTTGTGTGCTGCTGGATCGGATAACCGGAAGTAATTATCGTGTATGATGGTTTAACAGAGTTTATTTACCAAGTGCTCCCTTTTCCAGTAAACGACTGTTTCCAACAGGCAAGCTAATTCCGTTTTGTTTGAAGGTTGACGCAGCAGTCACCAGGAAATATTCAACTTCTCCTGCTACCTCCAAGAAATCACCACATGCGTAGCCATCATCTTCGAACCCAGTGCTTTCAAAGTCCAGTGGTTCATTATCTTCAGGAAACCCTGCGGAATCAGCACCCCGGCGACTTGTTATTGAGTCAACATGTAATTGATGTATGAAGAAAATGTTTACCAATACCAATAAGTGCTAAAGTTGATTCTAAAATATTATTGCAATTACCTGTGAGTCTCGACTATTTGGAAGAAGTCCTGCGTTGGAAGTGCTCAAACATCCCGGTACACAACAGGTTTTGCGTCCTATTTTCAACAGAATAAGCAAAGCCTGACTGAAATAAATGTTCCAATGCCTACTGTTGATGTTGAGCATCAAAAGTTTAGCTATCAAAACAAATACAAATCAAAACACACACACCGCCAATGAGTTCACACATACATATTCATTTCTAATGTTTCTGGAACACGTTGAGGGCGCTTCAAACATTTCGGCTGAAACAGAGAGGGAGCTGTGTGTCTTGTTATTGGCGGTCTTCGCTATAATGTAACCCATTAACCTCGAGCTTACCACGAGTAATTGGCGCCCCACTTTTACTTAAATCGAAAAATAAAACAATGTTAATTACAATATCGAATATCGGCTCTGCAAAGTGTTACACACGCCTGAGCCTAAGAAATAGATGAACTGATTAAAAAAAAGCTAACATAAGTGTGGACGGAATTCCCTTGGGGGTAATCATCCCAATCCACCAAACAGAGCTCAGAATTGAAAGAAGTGAAATCGCCGAAAGTCCAGATCCATTATGACCGATTGTGGTTCAGCAGGAATGGGGAGGAAACAGTTAACGTCGATTTACAGAACTAACGGTGGATGATGCTCATCAATGGGAAGAAGTGGTAGAACTGGTTGCAAAATTTCCATGGCGTCCGTAGAGCTTGTAAACACCAGATCTAGAACTCTACTCAGTCTTCGGAGGGTCCGCAACTCGTTTTGCATTTGATCGATGCACCTTGTCCGCACGGGCCGTTTCTTTCTGTTCTACTCGGCTCGTTATCTAGAACCATTTTCACCGAGCTGTCATATGAAATCCCTAAGCAGTATCTACCTTATCATATTGGACCGATTTTCGCGGTTCGGACGATGGGAGGCTCTCACAGCAACTCATGGCTCGTTCGCGCCCCCACGCTCCGTATTCAATTTGCAATGCAACCAAATATGCAACAACTTAATATAATTATTATGTGGACATCCGTTTTTGATAAGCATCTGGAATAAAACCGCTGAGACGACTTTGATGGTATGAATCATCACCTTCAATTGTTTTTCCTTTCTGAATTTGGCAAGGGCAATCAATCACAGCAACCCACTCGTCTTCACAGAGCCACATGACATTTTATTTCCAAATTTTCACCAGGAAAGAAGCTCTCTCAACATGTCCATTGAAGTTCCGAAAAAGTTTTTCCGAAACGTGATGCTCGGAGTTTCCTATTTCACGCAAGAGAAAAAACGAGGTGAGTGCATAACTTCAATTTAATTGAACCGAAAAGTAGCGAACCAACCAATATCCCTCAGCGTGCACACAAGATGAGATCGTTGCGTACGTCTATCTGAAGAATTCCCGGGCCCTTACGGTGGATCGCGTCGAACCGATAGTTGAAAATGCCCTTACCGATCTGTGCACAAGCGGTTTGATTTTGAAGAAACGGAACAAATACCGGCTAACAGAGCAGCTGGTTGGCAATCGGCCCAAAGATCAACTACCATACGAACAGGAGCTTGCTGGACCGAGCGGCAGCGGTCGTACTGTAAAGCGCTCCATTAGGTCAAGATCTCGGAATCGTCGCGCCGTTGATGCATTCGATCGTTTTGTTGAACCTGTAAGCGTCGATTCGCAGGAAGATGAATCGGACGATGACTATGAGGAGGACGATGAGGTGGAAGATCAGGAGTATATGGAAGTGCTACCACATCGACCGCTTAAAATAGATACGGAAACTTCAGAACACCGACTAGTTCCAGTGGTGACGAAGCCTGATGCAGCGTCAATATCCGGTTCGCAAAGTGAAATCGGACAAGGATCTAGCCCTGCCAAAGGGTCTAGCCCTACCAAAGGACCTACCCCTACCAAAGGACCTAGCCCCACCAAAGGATCTAGCCCAACCAAAGATTCCAACGCATAAAAGTATTGATGATGTCTGTAAGTCACAAACAAAATTTAATTGTGTTTTTTTCATTCTATTGCAGTTGATCGTTTAAAGATGACTTTAAAGGAGCTCACAAATTTTAAGTATTTATTCTATGTATCTTTTACTGCATATTAAAATAAAATAAATTTTATAAAAACACTCACAAAGTATTGAAAACTTCTTACAAGTAGAGTTATGAACGTTTGTAGGCAGTTGTTAAGCCTGAAACTCTTGTTTAACACCTAAATCAGTGTGTAGCGTAGATACTGCGTACTGCACTGTGGTCCTTACCCTATGGTTTAGTAACTCTTTACCTGCCCATGGTGCTGCCTGTAATGCGAGAAACCATAGGAAATATCAGGTTTCCAATCCCGTTGTGACCTTGGTCGCATGCTGAAGGGAAGGAGAGGTGGCTCTATTTAAAAGGTGCTCAACATCCGCTTTTGTTCCTGTTGTTCTCCAGGGTGATTGGTTATCGTCATCCTACCAGCGCGAATGAATTGATTTCCGTACATTCTCGTTAATGTTACATCATTAATAGTGATCTTTTAAAATACGTATGAGAGCTTTGGAGGCACATAAACTGCTTGCTCATGCCCTTCAGTTCAAGCATAAGTCTTGACAAGGATGAGGGAAATACAGTGTTTTAATTTTCTCTTAAATCGCTTGTATTGCCATCTTTCACAGCATTTACTGTTGCACACTCAGCAATAACAGAGCCATCTTTTCCGTTTCTAAAGTTACAGATTTTGTATGTTTTTGAATTTAGTTTTCTATCATCGCTATTCTGATTGAACTCTTTCGGTTTGATTACAATAACTGGACGGTTTGGCATTGCCTAGATAATGATGCCTCCAGAGCACGACTATTGGATACCCTAGTGGCTTGAGGCAGACAACCCTTCGGAGACGTAAGGGATGTTTCGGAATGCGTTTTCTTCCCTATTTGTAAGCGATTCACGAATTCCTTTGTTTGTCTGATCTAAAAGTTAAAAGTCATCACCCCACTGCCCTCCGGCCTATTAAACTCCCTGCTATTCTGTCTATCCTTTTGTTTCCGTGCTACTTGTGCCTGCCCAGCAAGCTGTGGTCACCTATCTGCGGTTAAGTTCCTGAAAGAGAACCGAGGATTTGGTAGCTGTCGCATCCATGAGCAGATATAAGTTACCTCGCTCTCTCCATCCAAACGATAATGTGACCCATTAACCTTGAGCCATGGAACGGAAGGGCAACTTAGAACGATTCTGTTTCTGACACGAAACAGTTCACAATTCATAATTCACTCCAAACTAGTAACTAGTTAACCAGATATTGATCAATTTTTACCCACGGACAAAAAAGTTACGCACGGATCAAAATGGTTCATTTTTCATTGGTCCAAATGAGGTCGGGGATTTGATCACTGTTCTACAGTGGAATCTTGTTCCTAAATTGGAACCTTTCGAATTTCTGGCTCACAATACCGGTTGTAATGCATTCGCTCTTTGTGAAACATGGCTTTCTTCCGAAATCGATGATTTCAATATTATTCGTCTTGATCTTGAGAATTCACGTGGAGGAGGAGTACTTTTGGGGATACAAAAGTGATACTCTTTGTAAAGAGTGAATTTTCCTCCAATTCCAGGTATTGAAGTTGTCGCATGTCATGCTGTTTTAAAAATAAAGGTCTTTGCATTGCTTCTGTGTATATTCCTCCTTCCCTGATATATGACCTCTGTGACAACTTCAATATGACAGTTCTTAACAATGGAGAAGTAACACGTTTGGCTGGTCCACCCTCAGTTGGCAGGAGATTAGACCTCACACTTTGTTCGAATTCATTATCGTTGGATTGCTCATGGAATGTGATTCAAGATCCCCACGGTAGTGATCATTTGCCCATAAAATTTCGATTGCCACCGGAATCAATCCATCGGAATCTATCAACGTATGATCTTCGATTGGACAACACCGATTGGACAAAGTTTATGACAGAAGTAACGACGGTAGAAGTGATCTGGAGGAATATAACTTCCTCTCCAACCTGATCTTGGATTAGCGCACTTCGAGCTCAAACTCGATCTGTTCCAGGAACGTCATTTCGCAGGAAACCTCCTTCTCCATGGTGGGATCAGCAATGCACTGAGGTTTACCGTAAAAAGTCCCACGCGGTTAAAGTTTTCCATAGACGTGGAATACCTGAGCATTTCGAAACGTACACGACACTTGAACGCGTACTTAAGAGCCTCATCAAGACCAAGAAACGCGGTTGCTGGCGAAAATTCGTGAACGGACTATCGCGCAAAACGTTGATGAGTACTCTTTGGAGCACGGTGCGAAGATTGCGTAACAGAACTACGAACAACGGGATCAAGGAGTGCTCGAACCAATGGATCCTCAAGTTCGCGTGAAGAGTTTGTCCAGATTCGGTGCCGATACGGATCATTTCTCGCGAAACCGAGGATTCAATAGATGAGCTCAGCCTCAGCCGTCGCTAAGAGGCTTATGCTGAACTTGTTTAATCAGTTTCTGGAACTTAACATTTGTAAGTATTAGCTACCTCAATCGGGAGCGCCTTTGAAACTCCCCGACTACGATGGTCTCAGGGTCAGCTCGCTAACCGGAAAATGTTCCGCGAAGCAGGAAATTATCGCACTGATTACAATAAAAACTCCTCGAGCACTTCAAATTTGCTATTCGTAATTAACTTCTGGTATATTTACCACATTCTTAATGTCTATCTGACCATCTTGTTGTTCTTTGGGGTCCCTTGCAGCTTCACCACCACGTATCCACGTTAGCTGCTCCTCTCGACGGCTGGTTTTAGTACTGCTTCTGGTTTCCAATTCCGACAATGCGCGGTCGCTCTTCCGGATGTTGATGGGGTAGGGATGGCGATGTCTGCTCCGTACTACAGTCCAGGGCCGCCGAGTATGTTGACGGACTCGGAATTGATGATTGTGTGATGCCCTAGGAGCGGTGCAGGCATCCGGTACGTCTACCGGGGATTCCAGGGGCTCTGAACAAAAATACAGTGGGGTCCTAACGGACAAATAATTCGCGTTAGGACTTTTGTCTTGCAAGGCAGTTACGCGCAAGTTACCTACTGTTCACTGTTTGAATGCTTTCTGCTGATGTGCAATATTATATTTTGCTTTCGCTTTTCTGAAGGGGTTTTCCCTAGATCACCTAGAGAATTATCGTCCGTTCAACTTGATGGATTACTAATTATTGATATCGTTTCGTGCTGGCTACGCGAGTCTAATAGGTCATGGGGTCACTGTCCTCAGCATACGGCCAGTGACCCAGGCCATTCGCATTCATTGTACATGCTATCGCGCAGTTCGTAATGGCCTTCTCTATCGCCACCCCTCATGGCCGCCCAAAGACTCGTTTCGGTGGGGTGGCGACGGAGAAAACTACAACCATATGCGACCACTTCCTGCACAATTATTCACAAATTTATGATATTAAATACGACTATCTCTAAAACACTCGGAACTTAAACGCAAACACTCTCATATTATACCGGATGATTTGAAATGGGTGAGAGCAATTGCCATTCAAAAACGTGGTTAAACCGCGTCCGACCACGCTTGTGGTTTTTCTCCATCAATGAATAACTTTTTGTACAATTTGTTGTCCGAGAAACATTTGGGCTTTTCTCATGGAACCTTCACAGCTTCCCGATTTAGCTACATGGGTCTCCCCCAGGGATCATGTTTAAGCCCTCTTTAGTATAATGTTTATGTCAAAGACATTGACGGTTGTCTAAGTGACAACTGTACGTTGAGACAACTTGCAAATGACAGCGTAGTGTCTGTCACGGGACCCAATGGAGTCGATCTGCAAGGACCCTTTCAGGATACCTTGGACAATTTGTCTACTTGGGCTCTAGAGCTAGGTATCGAATTCTCTACGGAGAAAACTGAGTTGGTAGTTTTTTCTAGGAAGCATAACCCAGCACAACCGAAGCTTCAAATTTGTGGTAAGCCGATAGCTCATTCTATGTCATTTAAATATCTTGGGGTCTGGTTCGATTCAAAGTGCACCTGGAGATCTCACATTGAGTACCTGAAGCGAAAATGCCAGCAAAGGGTCAACTTTCTCTGCACAATTACCGGGACCGGGTGGGGAGAACATCCGCAAGATCTTCTAACGTTGTAATGGACAACGATTTTGTCGGTTCTGGAATACGGTATGTTTTTGTTTTCAGTCAGCGGCTCGGTCGCACATCATCAAACTGGAACATATTCAGTATCGGTGTCTTCGTATCGCGTTAGGTTGCATGCACTCGACTCACACCATGAGTCTTGAAGTGCTGGCTGGCATGTTATCACTCTCAGATCGGTTTACAGAATTGTCTCTCCGGCTCCTCACCAGGTGTGAAGTCATGAACCCTCAGGTAATCGAAAACTTTGAGAAGCTTCTTGAGTTGAATCCTCAAACTCGCACCACGACTTTGTACCACTTGTACATAACGCACGATGTCAGCCCTTCGCCGAATAAAGGGTGTATTCGATAAAATGGCACACACATATATACTCATCAAAATTAAACTGATTATCGGATTTGCTTGAAATTTTCAGGGAATGAAGAACTACTAATGAGTTTTGATTTACAACATTTGTTTATTCAATTTCGTCTCCCATCCCGAATGCCCGCACCTTCCTTTTCACTCCACCCATCAAATTTTGTACAACCGATTTTCCCAGTGTTTTTGTTGTTTTTACCCAAATTTTCTTCAATTCTAGCTCTGTTTTTATAGTTTTGGGATGTTTGCGAAGTTCCGTTTTCATAAATGCCCAGAATTTTTCAATTGGACGAAGTTCCGGTGAATTTGGTGGGTTCATATCCTTTGGCACAAAATTGACTCCGTTGGCTCGGTACAACTCCAATACGTTTCGAGCGTAGTGGCAGGATGCTAGATCAGGCCAAAACAGAGTTGATCCTTTGTGCTTCTTAATGAATGGCAAGAGACGCTTCTTAAGGCACTCTTCCGTGTAAATCGCACCGTTTATTGTTCCGGAAGTGATGAAGGGAGCACTTATTTCACCACATCCGCAAATCGCCTGCCAGATTAGAAACTTCTTTGCAAATTTCGATAGTTTCTTCTTTCGAACATCCTCCGGAACATCGAACTTCGACTTGGCAACGAAATATTCTTGCCCAGGAAGTTGACGGAAGTCGGCCTTGGCGTATGTTTCGTCATTCATCACGATGCAACCGGATTTGGTGAGCAGCTTCGTGTAAAGTTTCCGGGCGCGGGTTTTCGCAGTGATGTTTTTGTTTTTCATTCCTGTTTGGGGTTTTTTGCACTTTGTAAACATGTAACCCAGCACGTTTCATGGTTTTCTGTACAAAACCGACTGACACCTTAGACTTTTTAGCGACATCTCGAATTGACATGTTTGGACGGTTCTTGAATTGTTGTACGACTTTCCTGGCCATTTTACTGTCCATTGGACCACTTTTTACGACCACTCCCTTCCTTCCTTTGGACACTCAGACGCTCCTTGAAGGTTCTTATTACACGAGACCAGTTGTATTTGCAATTCCAAGCCTTTTAGCAATCCACCGGTGGGACGCCCCTGGTTTTGATTGTGAGTGCACAAAATTTTCTCACGGACAATTTCTTGTTTCGACGACAAGACTGGAACTACTGAATGTATAACTATGAAACTTGGCAGATGTAAATAATACACTATGGATAAGATCTACTCAAATTTCTAGGTTTTTACTCATACGATTCAAAAAGTTACAGAAGATTTTCTGTGTGCCATTTTATAGAATACACCCTTTAGACTGAACTAAAGCATTACATTAAAAAGCAAAGCATTAGTCCCCATTAGTCTCCCCAAGCAACCAAAAGTTTTGATAAAAAGGTGTTTTTAGGCTTAACCGGCAAATTGAAGGATTATGATGAAAATTCTATTCAGCTTACTTTATAAGTAATTAACCGAACTTCCTAGTTCGTATTTAAAGTTTAAGCTTCTCGCAGCATTCTTATCAACTTTTAAAGAAAACTTTGAAGTTCACGAACGGTTCGTTCAAGAAGTTGTAGAGAATGCTATTCAGCACAAAAAGTACCTCAAAGGAGCTCAACAAAATAAAAAAAAAAAAAACAAAAGAAAGCTAAATTCGACATTATTGTTCTTCTCCAATCCTTCCGCAAATTTATTTTTAGAATCCTGTGTTGTGAAATGATGATTGAGTTCAATTTGATGGTTTTTTCATAATTAAATTAAACTTTTCATAAATACTTACTTCTTCGTCTCCAACTCGAATCCTCCTCTTTAAAACCGGGATACTTTCCACTGTGCCATTTGAACGAGATGGGTTATGATATGATTTTACTCGAAGCACTGATTCCATGCATTACTTTTTTGCTCTCTATAATCCCCAAGTAACCATAAGCATTATATTATTGCACTTGTTCAACCCAAAATCAACATCGGTAATGCGGGATCGCATCAAATCAATATTTGTCAAGTAATGAAGCGTTAGATAAGCTTAAGAATGTAGTGATGCATTACCAATACAATTATGCTACTTTAGCAATGTACTATGGCATAACAAAAGATATAGCAGTAGTTCGATCTTAGTGGGGCCCTTTACAGCTTTAATCCAACTTCAATGGT